>MU691020.1:6810-99946 GCA_026770625.1 Nicotiana glauca
AATCCAATTTTTGAGGCCTCCATTTAGAACTTGTTCGAAAAGCCACCTAGGAATTGAATTTGAGTGTAATTGAATGTAATTACGCAATTTAACATGTTTGTCTAACTACGTAAGTAATTGAAGGAATTATTGTACACTCCAATTCTCAAAAGGAAGGTAAGAATTAGTGGCAACTACATTTATAATTATCTATTTTTCTTTTCTTTTTATTTTTCAATATATTTAATAGTATTATTTTTTTACAGTATTTTTCTTATTCTCATTTTCTAACCTTCCAACGTGTTGCTTATATGTATTTTCATATAGTTATCCAATCTTTTTGTTAAACACTATTTCATATTTTATTAACGTTATTTTTTATTCATCAGTATAAAATAAAATTTTAAGAAACAATACCTTCTAATTCACGTCTATCCTTTTGTTATTTAAATAGTGAAACAAATCGTAGATTTTATATTATAAGTATTCGTTTGAGTTGATAAAAAATTAAAATCATAATTAAAACTTTTATTAATTATTTTAAATTAAGATATTAGCTATTTGAAAGATAGTTAAATACTGATTACTTTTTTCAAGATATTAGCTATTTGAAAGATAGTTAAATACTGATTACTTTTTTCAATATTAGTTACTAAATTATAATTATTTATTATTTTTATTAAAAGTATACAGTTAAATTACATAGTTATAGATAATATATACGTATGCATACATGTTTCACACATTAAAATTTACTTCTTTATATTTTAGTAGTTCTATTTTCTAGTAATCAGTATAAATATTTATCATCAAAAATATTTTCTAAGCTCATATATAACTTTCTTATATTCACACGAGTAGGTGAGAAGATTATATTCGTTATTGGCGTTTCAATTAATTAATTTATGGGATGATATTATATATTTCTAAGATACAGATGAGTTTTATGCTATTATTTATTACTTTGTAATTATTTAATAAGTTTTAGAATAATATTTATTTTAAATATCTCATAATAAATTATTTTGATATTTATCATTTGCATATATTTTAGTCATATAGTAAAATTTATTCAAACATTAATCGAAAAAAACTTATTTAACTATTAATTACACTTGTCCAAACAAATATGATAGTGAAAATTACACTATTTATATTGTGACAAACAGACAGAACATCGAATATATTATACTCTATAATTATTGGTGTGTCTAATTAATGTTCTAGTAATTACACCATCAAGTAAGTACACACGGCTTTCTAAACAGACCCTTATAATTTCGGTGTACTTCTACTAGATTTTTAACGAGTAACTTTCCATATATAACCAGGTATACCAGAAAAATGCAATTTACGATTTCTTGGTATTTTCCTTTTTTATCCTTGCCAATTCAAGTCCAATAATAAGGAGAGTAAATTTAATAAGGCAATAGAAAAGTGAAAACTGGAAATTCCAATTCCTTTTTTTTTTTTTTTTTTGGTTTAAGGAAATTCCAATTCCTAGTTATTCAAGGAAACCAAAAGAAAACAGGAAAACAATTCCCAAATTTTCAGTCAGCTAAGGAAACCAAAATTCTCATCCTATAAATTCTCTTGCAAAGCCTCAAGGTTGCTCACTTTTCATTCAACAATTAAACCAATCTCCATTACTCCGTAGATTCGCAATGGCCCCACCTAAAGCCAAACCAGCTACACTTAATTTCGAGAAACACCAATTCAGAATGGCGATGCTCTCACAGACAATAAAAATATTAGCATTCAAGAAACAACAGACAAGAAAATTATTCCAAAAGGGTGACCAAGTTGAAGTGGCTAGTCAAGAATATGGCTTCATAGGTTCTTACTACACTGCAACTATTGTTTCTTTTGATTGCACTAATTCTCAGTACAGAGTCAAGTACAATACTCTGTTGACTGATGATAAGTCTGCGCCACTTGAGGAGACTGTCACTGCCGCCGAGGTCCGCCCTATGCCACCTGATCAAAATGAAACGATGCCAGAAAACTACTTTCGCATGTACGATATGGTTGATGTATTTGACAACGATGGCTGGTGGATTGGATTTATATATTGGAAAATTGGAACAAAGTGCTATGTTTACTTTCCTACTACTGGGGATAAAATTGCATATCCTTCTCATGTGTTGAGATTTCATCAAGAATGGTCTAATGGCAAGTGGAATTCTTCCAATAAAAGGGAGGATGTTCACTTCTATTGATTTTGGTTTCAAGAAATTAACGTTTCTATTTTGAACAAATTTTTAATTTACTGTAGTATAATATGAATGTGCCTAATCACTCTCCTTGTGCGAATTGAAAAAATCCAGTTTAGTCGCATAGTTGTTATGTATGTGTGTTGGTAAAGATTTTGATATGCTGTGGGCCTGTGTCAAGCATATATTTAGGAAATAGTTGAATGAAATATTCATGGTGAAAAACGAAAACATATAATTCATTGTTGTTTTAGCCTGATAAATTGTCGTGTTAAGCGTTTTCAAATTGTCCTTAATTCTCAATTTTAGAATAACTACTATTATGCTAAATAAGATGCAGTATTTTTCTTTCAAAGCAAGGATCTAACATTTTACCATAGTTAACTGATTTAATAAGTCAAATAATGTTAGTTAACGCAAAAGTCTATATATAAACATATATATATGCCATGCATCTCTGATTTGGTGTAAATACCATATAAATAGTAATATCCACTCACTTGGCAAAACTAATCCCCCTCCCTATTTCGATTAATTCATGAAAAACAAATACACAACTAACAGAACTATCACCTCTTCAGACATATTATTTTCCTCCATTCTATTATTAACATCATCTTATTATTTTACTCTTTAGAATTTAATCCCAACGATCCTCTAAATACGTTAAACCATAAAGGTTTGCATGAATTTTTCATCCTATTTTCCCTAGTTGCACCGATTCTCTCGCTCTCCCATTCCCACTCCCACTTTCACTCCCGCTTACTTCTATATATATTCATCATCCATGAAGATGTCAGATAAATAAAGTATTTTGCGTAATTGAAAAAGAAAACTTAAAAAAAAAAAAAAACCTAAAAGGGATAGGGGCTGAGTAAAATAATCTGTGTTTCTTTGTTAGATTTCCTCTGTTTGTCAATCTCAACACAGAGCCATGGCAAAGTTTTCCAAGAATTCCATGGTTCTGTGCTTTTGGTTAGTCATTGTTTTTGTAATCTCTTGTGTAAATGCTATTAGGCTTAAGAAATTTGATCACCCCACTAAAGGTGATGACACTCTTAACTTCTTGGTTCTTGGTGACTGGGGAAGAAGGGGTACCTTTAATCAATCTCACGTAGCTCACAAGGTACCATTTTTCTTATCTTTGGCTTTCATCAATTTAATTTGGATTTTATCTCACGTTTAATTATGCGGCCAACTTATCTAAAAGTTTAATATATTAGAAAGAGCTTACTTTTATTTACTAGATTATATCTTCAATGTTTCCTCATGTGTCGGCTTGATCTTTTTATGGGCTTAAGTACATGGAAATTTAGAGGGTGGTGGTCAGGAGTAGAGCTAGAAGGTTAAGTATGAGTTAGGCCAAATTCAATAGCTTTAGTCAAAATCTTATATTTGTATTGAGAGATCTATTAAATATGTACGAAAATTAAATTTGGAACATAGTTATTGACATTTGATATCACTAACCTAGAAGTTAGAACCCTTAAAGTTCAAAGCCTGCTCCGCCTTTGGTGGGGGTGAAATTTGAACGCATGACTTATGTCTGCTATGGTACTTTTGCATTAAATTGTTAGATAAGTTGGTCACATAATTCAATATTTCATTTGATTGATAATTTTTTTTATATATAATGAGCTTGTTCACTAAAAAGGGATCTAGGCAAATTTACTTAATAAACTTCATTTGGATGCAGATGGGAAGAATCGGAGAGGAGCTAAACATTGATTTTGTAGTATCAACTGGTGATAATTTCTATGATAACGGATTGACAGGGGTGCACGATCCAAATTTTGTAGAGTCATTTACTAATATATATACAGCAAAGAGCTTACAAAAACAATGGTATAGTGGTAAGTTCCCAAATATTATGCTACAAATATACATTCTGCGATTTTATGACATTTTAATGTGTCTGAAATTTTTCTTAAAATTGTAATTTTCTGCAGTATTAGGTAATCATGATTACAGAGGAAATGTAGAAGCGCAACTCAGTCCTTACCTTAGGAAAATTGATAGAAGATGGCTTTGTTTAAGGTCTTTCATAGTTAATGCAGGTGCATAATCTCTTCTTTTCTCCTCTTTGCTCAGTCTTAAATTTTCTATTTTTAACAAAAATAAAAATGTTTTCTTCCTTTTTGTTCTTTGAAGAAATTGCTGAAATATTCATGGTGGATACAACTCCATTCGTTCAAGATTATTTCACGAATCCTAAGGATCATACCTATGATTGGCGAGGTGTGATCCCTCCTCACACATACACTGCAAACATATTAAAAGTAAGTAGAATTTAGGCTTTTCTTATCGTTTCTACTAGTTTTTTTCATTTTAAGATTTCTCAAAATAATATTATAAATATTAAATTATTTGTTTATAATTAGGATCTTGAGAAAGCCTTGAGTGAATCGACAGCAAGATGGAAAATAGTAGTAGGTCATCATGCCATTAGAAGTGTTGGGCATCATGGTGACACTCAAGTACTTGTGGATCGCCTTCTTCCTATGCTTAGGGTACGTAACTTTTCTTAATTATTTCAATTACAAATTTAATTTCTTGCCGAGTTTTTAACTTTGATTTCTCTCGTTAAATTGTCAGGCATACAATGTTGATTTTTACATGAATGGACACGATCACTGCCTTGAACATATTAGCGACACCGGAAGGTAAAAGTTCAATACTTTGATATTCAACACGTTTTATAATAAATAAATAAATTAATATCTTACTTTTCTCTTATTTTTGGTTGAAATTGCAGTCCGATTCAATTTTTAACAAGTGGGGCAGGGTCAAAGGCATGGAGAGGAGATGTGAAAGGATTAAATAGAGAAGACGTGAACTTTTTCCACGATGGACAAGGTTTCATGTCTGTACAGTTAACACCAACAGAGGCTGAGATCAAGTACTATGATGTTTTTGGTAGAGTGCTACATAGATGGAATAGGTCCAAGTTGCTTCACTCAGCTATTTAGTTTTTCTTTTAGTTCTAAAACAACAAAGCTAATATTCGCTGTAAATACTCAGATGTAGAAGAGAACAGATTTCACAAAACCAATTTAGTTTTGTGAGTAGTTTTCTCCGAAGTTTAGGTCTCCTATGGTTTGATGTATTAGAGGAAATAATCATGCGAAATTTGATATTGCTTTATCTTGTGTTTAATTTAATCTTGATGTTATAACAAGTACAGTGTTATAAAATAATAAAAGAGCAAGAATAATATTGCAGAGAAAGAGAGAGATCGAAATTCTTATTGAATTTTGGGACGATTTACAATGGGGCGAGACCCCTCTATTTACAAGGGAAAAATGACTTAGTCACAAAGTAAAACTCTCTACAAAATAAACATTCACTCCAAATAGAATTCTATCCCTAACATATAACAATTATTCTTCCACGGTGTCAATATCAAGTGCATAAAATTATCACTATTTTAAGACAAACATAGGTAATAAGCAAAGCAACCAAAGTAAAAACAATAGTTTAGGAGGATAATATTAAACTTAACAGATCCACTGCATAGATGAAAAACCACACAAGCTAAGTCAACCGAAAAAGAGTACAGCAAAATGACAGTCTCAAGAACAAGCTAGGAATGTAATTCAGTTCAATTCTCAATCTGCTGGAACAGCAAAAGATATTTAATATTTTAAAATATCAGCCATGAAAACATCCGTCAAGACATTCTTTGACTGCAGAGAAGTCTTCAACAGCAATAGAGCCTGTCCAAAAAACAAGGAAATACTCCATTTTCAGTAGTCTACCGGGAACAAGAATAGCGTTATTAAAAAATATCCCAACTTTTAACTCTTTTCCTTCATTTTGAAGATAAAGCTAGGATCCCAAATCAATATTTCATTTAAGTTTTGCAACTCTCATTGATGAATCAATTTGTGATATTCCAAATTCAACATCAGATCACTAATGGAATCCAGTTGAAGTTAAGATTGTTCAGAAGATAAATTCAGTGTGCATGTTTGTGCTTATAATATTTATATATATGGAATGAAAAAGAGAAGGATCGGATTTACAGAGTGAGACATCATATTTAAGTAGGAATTTCTATACCTCATCCATTCCAAGAGTGACAACTTTCTCTTTAAGAACACCAACATCCTTAACGCTGAATTCATTCAGCAGAGTGATACTTGAAATAGTAGACATTGGCTTCACAACCAAGTTATCCAATACCATATAAGTCACAACCCCCTTTACCAAGCCTCCACCGGATGCTACCACATCTTCTGCAGTGGGTGTTACATATTCCAGTTTTGTGCTCATAGTTCGCCTACATGAAAGACAATTCTTTCGAGGAACATGAGTCATGTAAACATAGCAATTAGAGCACGTATAAAACTGTTTCTTAACAGGGGAGTCAGTGAGCAACAACAGAGGGCCTGAAGTATCATAGGCTGCTGACTTGGACTTCAAGAGTGTGTCCTTTTCCTGATTTGGTTGAATGTACATGTTATCCAGATTGTCAAGGCTTTCATACAAGTTACCCAAGCAGCCAACCATCCCTTTGGTTGTGAGAAGCCTAATAACAGTGCCTATTGGCAATGCCAGAATGTGAAATAGGAAATCAATACAGTCTTTGCCAGCCTCAGCGAACATAACTCTTTTGGTTTTAGAGTCTATCAATAACTTCATTGTCACTTTGGACTCTGCCATTTTTGTGAATCAATAGCTGCAATGCTGTAAACCAATATATTGAGGATGATTAAGAGGTGATATACTAAACAAGGAAAGTTTGCCATATATATATACGCTATGTAGAGCGCATTAATTATGCCACCGGGAATTAGAGAAAGAGTGCAATATATTTATGGTGGATTTACTTCCAAGATGGTAAATGGAAAGGCGTGCTAGCTAGCGATTGACTGGTTCGTTTTCTCAGTCTTTGTTCTTTAACCGAGAAGTGCGTGGCTATACAATTTATTGCACCCTTCACTATTCTAATCATGCGGCAACCATCTTGAGTTGAATTGGCCTATTTGTCATAATTAATCTCCTATTTATTACTCCTAGTAGCTAGTTAGATAGGACTATAACATAGTGGGAAATTGAGGTGATTTTTATGTTAAAAAAAGAAAAGAAAAGATTTTTATGTTACAAACCTTAACTTGAAAGAGCATTAGTAAAATTTACCCGGAAAAGAATAATTGGCAAAGAACTTATTACAATATATCAATAATTGGCAACAGAATACGTAACCGAAAATAATATCAACAATCCCATTATAACATGTGATAACAATTCAACATAGGAAATTCTATTTTTGACAACAAATCCTCAAGTAGGAACAGAGGCATATGATAACATGTCAAATACAACTGGAGACTCATTAAAGAACTTGATAAAGTTCAAAGAAAGAATGTTTTTGATAAAAAATAAATGAACATCATCAAGAGAATCACTCAGCAAAGACCTCGTGTAAACATGCACATATCGTCACCCTTATTTATCCACATGGAAAATCCAAGATAATACCACCCTTATTTGTCCCCATGCGCATAACAATAATTACAATAGCTCATCAAAGACCTCGTGCAAACACCCAATCAATCTATCGAATATGTCCACGTATGCCATAATTTTCATAAGCAATATACCAAATTTTCATCAAAGTAAGCCCATAATTTGTCAACAAGACGCACAAGGACGTGACAATAATAAATTGCATATCGGAGTTTAATATATAAAGCATGACTACGACTAAATAAATTGAAGCAATCAAGTTCATGTAGTCACGAAGTGATTAAGCATGTTTCATATAAATCATATGATCAAATTAAGGCATATTAATAGTCTAAGGTCTAATGTGGTTATAACCACAAATATCACCTGTGTATACGCTCATCACCTCGCGTGCGTGTCACTGTCACATAACAAAAATAGGCAACTAAGACCAAATCCGAGGGGATGTTTGTCACGACACAAAATCCAACTAGTCGTGATGGCACCTAACCCAACCCACTAGTAAGCCAATTAACAACTAACCAAATTCCAATGAAATTAATAAGACAATTAAAAAAAAAATCTAAATATGATACATTCCCCAAGGACTAGTAGTACAAATCACGAGCTTCTAAGTTAAAATTTACAAAGCTGGTATGAAATAAATATATCATCTCTTCGAAATATACATAAAGAGATTTTTATGAATTTAAGGCTACCATGAACAAGAGATAGTTACAACCGGAACACGGGTACGTCTTCAATTCCAGCAATATCAACATCCAACATATGTACGCATTGCAGAAGTGTAGTATGAATACAACTATACCTGTTTAACGGGCTGGGTTGACCCGTTTCATGACCGGCCCAGACCGATTGTAACTCGGACCGGTAGTTAGGGGGTCGGGTGGGCTAGGTCAGGGGGTTAGTCCGTATAAAAAAATTCGGTTAACCGGATCAGTCAAACCTGATCAATAAAAAATACAATTGAACCGGTTAACCGGTCCGGTCCGGACCGGTTCAATGGTTATTTTCTGGATTTTTTAAGGGATATGACCGTTGGCAACAGTCAGCTTCAAATTTGGCTGCTACCCAACGGGTTGATTGCAAGAATAGCCTTTTTTGGGTAATGTTTTTTGAAAAATAACACTTTTAGTAATTACAAATTTAGCCATTTGAAATACTTTAGATACACCCCCTCTTCTTCATTTCTTCACTCATCTCTCAGTTCTCAAACTCAAATTCTCAATTCAAGTTAAATCATGCCCCATACTTCTAGAGTGCACTTATATGTTTGGGAACACTTTGAGGTGGTAGAAGAAAATGAAGAAGTTCACAAAGTAAAGTGCAAGAACTGTGGTCTAGTCTTAAATCTTCATCTAAAGTGGGTATGCACGGGTTGTTTAAGAAGGCATATGAAGAGTTGTCTTGAGCGTCCTCCATAAATTCGTATTTAAGTTGATTTGAGAAAATTTGTGTTATTTTAAAATTATTAGACGTATTTATACTTAATGTTTTAGTTTGTTAGATTAATTTGAAGTATTATCGTTTTTCGTTAATTTAGTTGTTGTTAAATGTAAACTTATTTTGTAAGTTTGAAATAAAACAAAGAACTTGCAAATTATAAGTGTAATTTTTTTCCATCTTCATTTTATTCTATTACCTTAGATTCTTAATGAAATATTCAAAATTTCAAATATAAGGATTTTAATGTTCACTACAAGAAACTACGAAATTTGCAATAATATTTTTTGTTGTAATATGTTGGTTGTCGTTGCGAAAAAAACTTTTCGCAACAAAAAATAAGTTGTTGCATGTTGTTGCGGCAAACTCCGATGCGAAAAATCTATGCAACAAAAACCAATATTGTTGCCAAAAAGCTAAATTATTGCAACAAATTTTGTTGTTGCAATAAATTATATTTTGTTGTTATAAAGGCATATAATTGTGATTTATAAACATATTCAGCAACAACAATAATTGTTGCGACAAATCAATCATTTTTCCAACAGTATAAGTTGTTGCAAAAAAAAAGGCGGGAATTGCTAGTTAATTTTTTATCAAGAATTTTAGCAACAAGCGTTATTGTGGCAATAAGTTACTTTGTGTCAACAACATCAATTTTTGCATATAAGCTTCGTGCAATGTTTTTAGCAACAACTTATAAATTGTTGCTATATATAATTCCTATATGCTCTTAGATTTTTAACAAATGCATATAAACTACTGAATATTATATATATGCAAAAGGTCAATACATAAAGTTGTTACACTAGATATTTACACCCTTCTAAAATCTAAATACTTCTAAAAGGTTTTTACTGAAAATGATAAAAACATCATCTGTCCTAGGTCACTAAATTCTAATCTAATAGAACTCAAAAGACAAAGCTTCCGACTTGAGCAGCACATGAACCAGATTGCAAGTAACGGTGGTTTACGCATCATCATCCTACAAAAAAAAATAAACTTTGATTTAAAATAGAGGGAATCACAGAGGCTTATTTACATTAGACAGTATGGTAGGGGTAGAATATTCAACTAAAAAAATATTATAACATAAACTCCAAGATATCATATCAAGTATATAGATACAAAAAAAAAACTAAATAAAAATAGGTTAGAAAATACTTCGGAAACTCCTTAACCTCATTAAACTATAATGATTTCAAGAACTGATGTGCAACCAACTAAACACACAACACTCTTTTATGTGGTTTAGTCAGTGTATCAACTAAACAAACAAAAATATGTCAAGTATTATCAACTATCCAAACAATGTCTATCCAAACACTGAAAATAATGTGCATTTTATTAACACAATGGAGGGAGTATTTGACACCTGATTCTAATGGGAATGGAGGGAGTATTGTAGATTCAGGCACAACTTTCACATACATGAATCGTGGCATTTTCGAGCCTGTGCTTAGTGCATTTATGAACCAAGTTAAGGGTATTTCAAGAACTGAAAATATTGAAAAATTAACAGGTTTAAGGCCATGTTTCAATATTTTCAGCTATAAAATAATTTCTTTGCCAGAGCTCAAGTTTCCTTTCAAAGGTGGTTCAGAGATGGCATTGCCATTGGAAAATTACTTTTCCATTCCAGGAAAATGATGTGATTTGTTTAACTATGATCACTGATAGTGCTTTTGGCCTGGAGTTGTCAACTTGAACATCAATAATTCTGGCTAATTTTCAGATGCAGAACTTCTTAGTGGAATTTTATCTCAGAAATGAAAAGTTTGCATTTGGGCATCAAGTGTGCAATTGGAAAGAACCTAAGGAGAATGCAAAGGTGAAAGTGCACTATACGGTATTGCTACACCTTAGCTAATAGTACTAAGTATCCCAATACATTACACAGCTGCTCTACTTGTATACTAGATTAGTAGAACCCAACCCAATCAAGTATTAAAGGTAAGATTTTGCAATCACGTGGTTTCCCCCAACAAGGATGGTGACTTTCTGACCTCAACATAAAACCTCACATTTACCAATCTATCAAAGCTCCAAAGTGAAAAATACTACATAGAACAAAAATTTGTTCCCACTAAAAATCGAGATTCTATAACAGATAAGACTGAATAATGAATTTAGAAATTATACATGTCCAAATTTTAAGCCATTCAACATATAAAGCATGAAGATATATCTCCATTAGTATACCAGTTAACAGAGAAAGGACCCAAGATTCATCACACCATTCATATACTTTAGATAAATACATCTCCAAGAAACTTGAGAACATTTTGATGTTATATCATACAATCAGTTTATAACTAATATCTAGAGAATATAATATGATCTCTATTTTGTTTGTATATCTGAGCAAACCTTGACCACTCTTAAACATACAAAAACTTTTTTCAATTGCATCTTTTTCAGTCTTAAACCTTGTCAACTAAATATTTACCATGCATGCTGGCCAAATATTTAGATCAAATCATGAGGAAAAAAACTCCAGCTTTTAAGCTCATGTAGACAATAATGATAATAATAGTTTAGATGCTTTTTTGGATTTATTTTTATGTGAAGGCAAACATTGTGAGAATTTACAAAATTATATATGGTGAAATGAAGTCTTTTTTTAGTGCAAGGGCTAGAAAAGTATTATAGAGTTGGAGAGAATTTGCTTGAGAGTGGAGCATATAATTGCATATTTTATGTTATTCTTCTACTAACTGAAACCAAGTTTTCCTTTTTCTTTTTCCCTGTTTCCTTTTCTGGGAGACTTCTCTTCAATTGGAAAGTTTAAACTAGGAAGTTAATGGAACGGAATATGAACTAAGATCCAGTTTATTCCAAACCTGAGTTTGAATTACTGATTTTATTCACTTTACTTTGACTAAAAAGCAAGTTTTTCTATTTTCATCAGATGCATATATAGGACTTGATCTGTATAACAATAAGTAGGGCTCCAACTAAATACTTCACTATTTAACAAGTTAGTTACTCGTACAAAGATATAATTGGATTTGCTTACTAGTTGGTAGAGTTTACTTACCATGATGTCATCCATAGGATTTGCAGGACTTGCCTCATCTGAACCACATAAATTTGTAATAATATTGAAAAGTGCAGCAGGAAGTCGAGTCTGTTAAACATAGCACAAATAAAGATCTTAAATATGATAGTACCAATTATGAAACTATTTTGTAATATCAAAAAGACTGACAAGTTTCATTTTCCAGAACAATAGCAAAGAATTATTAGAAAGCACAGAGTACTACAAGTGCAATTAGTTAGTTAACAAACTTAAAGAATCTTTGCAGTTTAAGGGTACTAATATAACCAAACTCAGGTGGAATTCCACCTTCATAACTATTAAAATAACATAACCTAAGTTCAAGATTTGGAAGCAAAGCCAAACTTTTTGGCATTTTTCCAGTTAGTGAGTTACCCTCTAATTCCAACCACAGAGAACTTTCAATGTGAGATTAAAACTGTTATTCGAAAGATTAACATATTTGATAGAAGAAAGCTTGGATATATCTAAAGGGTGTGTACCAATTAATTTATCTCCAAACATAATAAGGTTTTCAAGTTTGTCTAAAAGACCAATTTTAGCTGGAATGATACCAAACAGAGGAACATTAGAAATGTTCAAAGATATAACATGTGAATCATTGCTACATGCTATAACTTCTGATTTAGATCATAAGATTTATAAAATAACTATTTGGTCTTCATAAGGAACCTACAGAAACTTTAGTGCTTATACTAATACCTGGGAACTTTGTATAAGAGATGCAAGTCCCACCATGCCCTCTTTTAACATTTTCTGCTCACGTCCTACACGAGCTTCCATGACTCCTACATGAGCTTTCATGACTTCTAGATTTTTTCGCTCCTCCTCAAGTTGCTCTTGCACTTCTTTAAGTTTAGATTCTACACTCTCTCGTTTATGACGTTCTTCTTCCACCTCTTTTTTTTGTGCTTGCAGTTGCTCTTGAAGCCCTTGCATGGATCGCTTATTTGTTAGCTTAAGTCCCGATCCTTGGCCGCGGTAATAGCCTGACTTTTCTCCAACAATTTTCATAAAGGACGCATTAACAATAGGGTCTATATCATCAGTACCCTCTTCTGTTTCTTGAATTTGCTCTGCAACCAATTCATTCACTTTATCCTACAAATAGGACATACATCTTTAGCTTTCAATATTTGTTTCAATAAACTCATATCATAGGATTAAAGATTAGAGTTTTTGTAAATACATTCAATTCAACATCGGCATCGTTGATCCAATGACCATTTTTCATGTGAGTTTTCTTCCAAAGTGTCTGAAAGTTTGGCTCTTTTCCGGTGATTGCATCTCTCTAACAAATTATATCAAATTATGTTATTGAAGAAAGAATTACTAAATTCATTAAATAAGACATATCTCACCTCTTCAAAAGACATTGCCCCGAAGATTTTCTACCACAAATATGATTAATTCCTTGTTTTGCTTTGTTTATTTTGTTTCTAGCACTCATTCTCTGCATTGAATATGAATTAATGATATATCCTATAATTCAAGTATAAAAAGTAAAATAAGAAATAAACAAGACTTTAGATCTGGTCATGAGAATTTAAGTTCCATTTCATAGGTTGCTTTCTTAGTTTTTTGTAACTTCCCTAGTTGACGTAGACATCTTTTAGAATTCTTTTAGCTAAATAATAGCTTTTGTGCATATTTCATTTAATTACCTTGAAAGGATCAGAGTCGAAATAGTCCACCAAGAATTTCCATTCAACTTCAGTGATATCTTCTGGTATGTTCTGCACTCGCTCCTCCTTTGTAGCAAATTTTTTGAAATGATCATGGAGCCTACTACGACGATATCGATACAAATTATTAGCTGTATGAAGGATAGTATCCCTAGTGTGTTGCGTGTCTGGAATTTCACAGGCGTCCTGCACACAAATCAAAAAATTAGAAGTGATAGCTTTGTCATCTAAGACTCTACTAGAGCGTGTTGCGTGTCTGGAATTTCACAGACGTCCTGCACACAAATCAAAAAAACTCTACTAGCAACCAAATAGATTTATATGTGGAACCTATAATAAATGATTTCAAAGCTGGAACCATTAGATTAAAATATGCCTACTGTTTTTTATACATACTACTACTATAATGGGCAACTGTTACTAAATATGCCATTTGGTTGAATACTACTCATTTAAGCACAAAAAACTATGAACTTAAGATAAAAAGAGAATTACCAGCATATGAGCAACTATCCTTTCTTTTGCTAGATCAGAAACTTTCTTCCAAGTTTTGAGATCATGCTTAGCATTCTGGTCAACTGTAACTGAAAGCTCGGTAACAAAATTATTAGCTCCTGGACCAACTGCTACTGTTCGATCCGGTGGGATAATCACCTCCAGCTTTCCATTGGGATTATTTTTGCGTTTCTTTTGGATCGAAAACCCTCTAGTCTTCCCCCTTCCTTTTCTAATTTGTCCTTCAGCAATACATAAGAATATTAAAATAAAACACTCCAGAAAACTTCAACATCAATTCATCATAGAGAAAAATATTCTATAGAAAAGAAATAGATGTATCGACCTTAGGCATGGTATTTTTCATATGAAGTCCTTACAAACTTTAACTTTCAAAGTAATTACCACTTGAAATAATATAAAGATGTGATCTCTAATCCACAAATAGACGGAGAACAATTTCTTTTCCTCTACAAAATGAATGTTTATTCAATAAATAGCAACTAACAACCTACTGTATCTTCTACTTGAAATGCATGAGAAAATTTAAAAGATTAGTAGTTCAAAAAAGCTTATGATTTAAAGTATATATTATTATCACACTTCACTCAAAATGACTAAAAACAAATCAATTACTCAAATAATTAAATCCTACTCTTTATAAGAATTTATTACCAAATTTGAAGGCATAGAAAGTTTGTTTCTACTAAGTTATACAAGCATGATATTTCTCAAAGCTACTTTTTACTAAATGAATCAACTCACGAGGTTGTGGGTTTGAAATTGCTCCAGCAGATTCAACACTAGCAGAAACATGCGTATTTGTCATCATGATAGTCTGCAAGACATAATAAAAAGAATTATACTGGAAGTAGTTGAAAGTAGAAGTGAAGGTAGAACAGTGCACATATTGTCAATCAAAAATAATTTAAATGAAGTTAAATAGTAAAAAACATAATAAAGAAATAAAAAGAGAAGCGGAAAGGAAAAATTAACCATTTGGGCAAGGTGGTGAAAAATCACATTCATCCTCACAACCAATCATCATCCTCATTTTCATCATGTTCATCCTCAGATAAATATTCTTCATCTGTTGAGTAATCACTATCTTCATGATCCGATTCATCTATAACTTCTAAGTCTATTTCTTCCTCATTATTGAGAGAAGGTGCTTCAACACTCAATCAATCCATCAATATCTTCTCTTTGTATTCTAATCATATCAGTGTCTGATTCTACTTGAACATTTTGCTCTTCCCTTTCAACCAGGTCAGTTAATTGATAAGGTTCTGTTTCATCATCTTGCTCGGGTAGATCATACAAGTTTCGTGGTCTTACCCTTACCACTGCATTCCAATTCTCATTTTGATCATGTTTAACATAATACACAGACTGAGCTTATGATCCTAGAATAAATGGATCGTTTGTGTAATGAAGTCGTGTCACATCCACACATATGAATCCATATTCATCCCTTTGGTAACCTCTACTTTGACTTCGACCATGTGGCAGAACTTCAAACCAGTCACATTGGAATAATATCACTGAATTTTTGTCCAAATATTGGATTTCTAATATTCTTCTTATCTTTCCATAATAATCAGCATTTTCTGTATATTCATCACTCTTTACAACTACACCACTATTTTGAGTTTTTAAAAATTTCTCAGATGCCATTGTTCGAAACCTAAAACCATTCAAAATATATCCATTATGGCATTCAACTCGCAAATCTGGACCTCTTGCCAGAGCTAGTAATTGATCAGTAATTCGATTGTTACCGTTATCTTTTAATTGTAGCACCTATTAATTACAAACTCAAAAATATTAGTACTACTTAAAAATAAAATTTATGAATTGTCCTAAATAAATATCAACCAACATTAAATTATATAAGTTACCTTTTTCTGAAACCATAAAGGAAATTCCTCCTTGTGCCTCTTGGCAACATTTCTATTATTCTCCTTTGTTAATATTTCTAAATGTTCCCTATAGATGGTGAAATTAAAATTCAATAAAAACATTACAAGATAGTCATTGAAAGAATTCATAAGAAGAAAAGAATGTAAACTAAGTGAAAAGTTTTTTACTCGATAAAAGGGCCAATTTCTGCACAATTTTGGAGGATGTAAAAATGTGCTTGCTTGATTTCATGATCATTCAATTTTGTCCAATCACCCCCTCCAAATGGCTTACCACGACAGTTGAATACAGATAAGCAATTAGGATCCATGTTGGAAGAATTAGAATTTCTATCCGGGCGATTTTCCTTTGTCTCCATATCAGTCAAATATTTAGAACAGAATGCCATGCATTCCTCTGCAAGATAGCCCTCAGCAATTGACCCTTCTGGGCGAGCCATATTGCGTACATAACCTTTTAATGTGCGCAACATTCTGTTAAGTAAATATATATTAGTTTCGAGCAAATTTCAACTAAAATAAAAATTTAGAGTTGTAAAAATCTAACCTCTCGATAAAATACATCCATCGAAATTGAACAGGACCACCCTCCTTTGCCTCCTTTGCTAAATGGATTGCCAAATGAACCATAACATCGAAGAAGGATGGTAGGAATATACGTTCTAGTTTGCAAATTGTCACCCGTATACTTTTATCTATTTTATCTAACTTATCCATATGCAACTCTTTAGCACACAAATCACTAAAGAATAATGATAATTCAATTAACGGATCATATGCATCCTTTGGCAAAATCCCTTTGATAATAAGTGGAAAGATACGCTGGAAAAGAACATGGTGATCGTGACTTTTGAGTCCAAAAAGTCTAGCTTCCTTAACATTAACACAACGACTAATGTTAGAAGCATAAGCATCAGGAAACTTGACATCTTTGATGAGTTGACAGAATTTAATCTTCTCAGTTTTGGACATTGTATAACTAGCAGGATGAAGAGGCTTTTTGATTCTCATCTCTTGTATGTCCAATCGAGATTTCAATGAGTCCTTTGTTTTTCCGTCAATATCCAACAACGTTCCGATCACGCTTTCACTAATATTTTTTTCTATATGCATTACATCCAAATTATGTCTCAACAATACAGTCCTCCAATATGGGAGTTCAAAGAATATACTTTTCTTCTTCCAGTTGTCACGTCTTTCCGTATCTCGTTTTCTTTTTCTTGTGTTGTCACCCATGGATCCTTGTAAAGATGTATTTAGTTGTGTAAGCACATCATCTCCACTCAATACTTGTGGTGCAGGTCTTTCTTCCCTTGTGTTATCAAAAGAAATTTTGGTCCGACGATAAGGATGATTTATTTCCAAGAACCTACGATGACCCATGTAGCAATGCTTTCGACCATATTTTAAGTAAATGGAGCAAGTATTTGCATGACAAACTGGACAAGCAAATTTACCTTTTGTGCTCCAACCGGACAACATGGCATATGATGGAAAGTCATTAATTGTCAACAACAAAGAAGCACGTAATTGAAAATTTTGTTGCTTAAAAGCATCATAAGTCTCAATTCCATCCTCCCATAATTTTTTCAAATCATCAACCAAAGGTTGGAGATACACATCTATATCCATACCTGGGCTTTTTGGGCCAGGAATAAGCAAGGATAATAAAATATTAGACTGTTTCATGCATAGCCATGGAGGAAAATTATACGGAATCAAGAATACTGGCCACATACTGTAGGCATTACTCATGGAACCAAAAGGATTAAAACCATCTGAAGCAAGCCCAAATCTTACATTACGTGGATCTGATGCAAAATCCAAATGGTTCTGATAAAAAGTTTTCCATGTTAGTGAGTCAGCTGGATGCCTTAATACTCCATCATCAACTCTCTTATCTTTATGCCACCTCATATCTTCTGCAGTTCGTTTAGTCATAAACAATCGTTGTAATCTTGGGATCAAAGGAAAGTATCTAAGAATTTTTCTAGGAATTCCTTTCTTTCTCTTATTCAATTTACTTGAAGCAACCTCATTTTCATCTTCTCCTCCTTTCCGTACTATCCATCTTTTCTCACCACATTTAGGACACTGCTCAACATCCGCATATTCCTTTCTATATAAGATGCACTTATTAACACAAGCATCTATTTTCACATAATCTAGACCCAAATCTTTAATAATCTTTTGAACTTCATAAATAGAATTAGGGAGCACATGTCCTTTGGGAAAGGCATCACTTAATAGTTTTAACAAAGAGTCTAATGAAGTATTACTCCAACCATGCAAGCACTTCATTTGAAAAAGACGCATTACAAAAGAGAGCTTCGAGAACTTTTCACAATCTGGATATAACTTCTGCTCTGTATCCGTTAACAACCGATAAAAACTCTTAGCTTCTGCATTAGGTTCTTCATATCTAGACTCAGCCGACTCATCAGACGGATCATGAGTTATATTATCTATAGGAACACCGTGATACATGTCATGCAACATCTCAAAAGTGGCATCATCATCATTTCCTAAATCTGAATTTGCACTAGAATTTATCTCATCATCTGAAGATGAATCTGACTCACGATGATGAATCCACCTATTATATGTTGGATCTATACCCCACTTAAGTAAATCTATTTTCACTTCTTCTCGTGTTTTCCTACGCACATGGTTAGAATTAGTGCACAGACATTGAATTCTTAAACCAACATTAGGATTTGAAAATGCAAAGTTTAAAATTGTTCCACGCCATTCAAGTATTCTGGTAATGCCCTATTCCTAAGAAGTATCCAACTTTTATCCATCATATAATCACCTACAAAATATTAAATATTAACTGTCCCTCAATTTTTTGTTGTCAACTTAGCAAAAAAATAAATATGTAAAAGGTCAGAGAAAGACTCTATACTAAAATACAGTAAAAATAACAACATATAAATTGAACGAACAGTGATACAAGCGAAGGAACACAGTATAGATAAATAGTAATCAACAAGACTCACCAGACTTTGTAGACGAGAAATAATGAAGCAAAGAATAGACTAGAACCAATTGCTCAGAGCTGTAGAATAATAAAGGAGAAAACCTTGCTAGAATGGTAACTGATATAGGCTAAGGGTTAAGGAAAAGATAATTGAAAGGAAGAAACTGGTTTGCCGCTTTTCTTTGGGCAGAAAGTTGAAAAATACTAAGCTAAATCTTAGGTCACTAACCAAACCTGTTGAGAACATTAAGGCGTGAACAGAACTTGTTGAGACAATTAAGGATTCTACCAAATATAAATTATTGCTAATTTATTATATTTTAAAACAACTATGTTTTCAAATAAAATATGGAAGCAACAAAAAACTTACACAAAGCAACTAAAATCGTGGGCTAAAAATCCGGAAAAAGTGATTAACAAGAGAAAATTTTGGCGCGTTTGATTTTGGCGGAAAATTGAAAAATAATTAGCTAAGTTTAGGCCACAACCCACCTATTTTGTAGGCAAAAATAAAGTGTATTGCTAACAATACAAATTTACTGTTGCCAATATCAAAGCAAAATCTCATTAATTTATTTTAAGCCATATTTACATCTACAACTAATGAGGAAATCAGAGAACTAAATTTCAGCTTCTATTCCAGAAAAATTGATGAAAACCGTACCTTTTTTGCGGCGAGCGGGGTGAATGTTTATATTGAAGTTCCTTTTCTTTCAATTTTTGCCAAAATCTTCCTTTAGTTCTCTTCAAAAGTTTCAAATTCATGGCAGATGAATTAGCTGGATTCGTCTTTGACGAAAAAGAATTTTGAAAGAATAATGGTGTCATCGAATTAGAGAATGTTGGGGAATAGTCTTTGAAGCAGAGAGCAATTGACATTACAATTACAAAAAGAAATAGAGAGCAATTTGAGAACAGTGTAAAAGATGGGATTCTTGCTAGCTCCGTCATGAGAGCAATTTGAGAACAGTGTAAAAGATGGGATTCTTGTTAGCTCCGTCACTGTCGGTGGCAAAAATGAAAGGCCAATGCTATTACACGTAGCAAATTAAAATATGAAGGAATTGGATAAAGCCAAGTACACAGTACAATTGGCATTGCTTTTGGTACAACTCTTCAAAGCAGTGGTTGGTAATAATGAATCAGACGTTGCTAAAAGTTTAATAATAATAGCAACAATTTTTTAAAGTTGTTGTCACTTTTAACTATATTATAATAAGTAAAACATGTTTGGACGGCGAAGGTTAAATTCATAAATTCATATTAGTTATACCCCTTGCGTGTTACTGTTGTAAATTCCCACGTGTTGTCGTTGAAAATCAAAATTGTCCCTTTTCTTTCTTTTTCTCATTTGACATTCACCGCTGGTCTCTAAAGCCAACAACACTGTGATTGTAGCAAAAAATTATTGCCAATTTTTTAAATTTAAAATTAATTATCCAAATAATAGAATATAGCAACAATATCATAATATTTGCTAACAAGAAAAATTTTGTGGTTAAAAATTATACGATTTAGCAACAACTTTATGAGGTTGTTGCTATTTATTCACTTTTGCCAACAAAACTATAATTGTTGCTAACAAATTGTTGCAAATTCCATACTTTCTTGTAGTGGCTTTTGCATCCTTTTATTCAAATACTCTTTTTATACGATTATTTTCTTAAAAATATTTTTACTTTATATTAATATAAATTACGATAGTTATAGAAAATAAAAAAAAATATTAGCCCGGCCTGGCCCGGCCCCTTGGAACCATAACCGTTCCTGTTCATTTTTTACCCGGATCGACCTGGACCCGTTAAGCTCGATTTGAAAAAACTGGTAATCGGCCCGAATTGGAAACTGACCGGTCACCTTTTTTGTCAACCCGGCCTGGCCCGATCCACTCGTTAAACACCTTTAAGTACAACCGACCACATGTACTTAATAAGTAACAAACTTAACCTTAGATTGAAAGTTCAATCACATAAATTAATATTATTTACGTAATTTTTAAAAAAATTTATACTCTTCAGTGTGGGTACACGCACAAAGCGCGTACTCTAATACTAGTATATTAAGAACAGGAAACCTCCAACTTAAAAGTTAAATTACTAAAATATCCTAGTTATCATTGTTAGTTACTTAAAACCCTATTGACTTATTAAAACCTAATTACCTAATTAACAAAAATCAAACGCCTACAAACCAACACAACGCTTCATACACAATGTTAAAGGTCACAAACCTTCAGACTACAAATAGACGCAAACTTTTACACTCTGTTTGAAGGGCCCGTGCTTCTAACGTTGCTTTGGCCTCTTACGTGTCACCAAACTTGTTGGCTGGACAATTCTATGATGGATAGGATGATACATATGTTTTCTGGTATTTTTTTACATAGAATTGATTTTTAGTATCTAAATTTCTTAAGATAGTTCCTCATAAATCGTGTATTGAATATTTGAATAGAGGGTTAGCGATTACTTCATTTAGGGGTTGAAGAGATCTAAGTTATTGAATGGATTCGTATTATGAGACATGGCGATAATACTGTGTTTGGTATCTCAAGTCTTGAACACTGCTTGCTACTATTCCATCCATCTATCTATTTTTTATTATTGATCTCCCGGCTAATTCCTTGGTTTATTTAATTTGCCTCTCGCAATTGATTGTAAGTTCACTTAGTGCTACATCTACTTATACAATTTGTTATTGAACTGAAATACATTTTGCGAAATTGTTATACTTTGGAGATGATTAGAATTTAATTGATTTATGCTCTTTATTTTTTTTGTTGTCTTAGATTTCTTTTATACTTGGCAATAATATAGTAATATGATAATTTTTCATGATAGTATTACAACTTAATTAGGATGCGTATATGATTGAAATAACATCATAGAATATATATGACCCAAAGATGAAAGATGTACCCAACTGTTTGTTAAGAGTGTTCAACATTTTAAAAAAGAAATCGAATTATCTCATATAAACAAGATAAAACTATAGATTTTCTCCAAAAAGAAAATTATAGTTGAGATTAATTGCAGTATAGCCAAGATAATTTTAAATTATAGCTAATCAAATTTTAAACTACTTTAGAACCATAGTTATTTTCATATATAAACTATGATCAAATCTAGAGCAAGTTCTCATGGATCAATTGAAGAGTACGAAGGAGAAATATGTTTTTCAACCCCAGCTTGGATACAAGATAGTCATGGTTTTTCATTGATTTGATCTTACTGCAAATACACCACATAGCTCATATATATACAACTACCACTAACTGCTACTGCTACTATAACTTACAGTTGTGTACAACAATCACTACTAACTACTAACTACTAACTTCCTAACTGACAGCTTTACTCTTCAATACCCTCCCTCAAACTGATGGTTGAAATATGTTTTTCAACCCCAGCTTGGATACAAGATAGTCATGTTGCAGCTTCCTTAAGCTTTTAGTCAGAAGATCAGCCTGCTGCTCTTTTGTAGACACATGATGTGTTTTAATCATTCTTTAACTATTTTCTCCTGAACAAAATGACACTTAATGTCGATGTGTTTTGTCCTTTCATGAAATATAGGATTGACCGCAATCTGAATGGCTGTTTTGCTATCACAGAAGAGATCTGTAGGCCACTATATAGTTACTCCTAATCCTTATAAAAACTAGTTAACCAGGTTAGTTCTGCAATAGTTGAAGCCATGCTTCTAAATTGTGCTTCAGCTGAACTTCTAGCAGTCGTGTCTTGCTTCATGGATATTCAGGACACTAGAATATTGCCAAACTTCACTAGATAGCCCCTAATAGACCTCTTAGTTTGTAGACATTCTCCCAGTCCGAATCACAGAAGGCTTGTAGTGTGTCTGATCCTTGAGCTGGCATTAGCAGGCCAAGTCCAAGTGCAACATTAATATACTTTACTACCCTTAAAGCAGCTTCCATGTGTGACTACTTGGTCTTGAGCATAAACTGACTAAGCACTTGCACTACAAAGGCAATAACATCTCTAGTCATTGTCAAATACAGTAATCTGCCAATAAGCCTATGGTATGAACTTGCATCAGTGAGTAGCTTCATTATTTTTGACAAATGAATCATACTCAGTAGAGGCCAACTTCACATTAGTTTCCATTGGTGCACCAGCATGCTTAGCACCTCCAAGTCCCATTTCTAAGATTAGTTCTAGGGCATACTTTCCTTGGCTCATGACAATCCCTTTTGTCTGATTTGGAAAATTCTATGCCAAGGAAGAACTTAAGCTCTCCCAAGTCCTTTATTTTGTACTTCAGCTTTGGGTCATTCCTTGTCTTCATAATCAAATTATTACAGCTTCCAGTTACAAGGATATCATCTACATACACTAGCACCGCAACCAACTCCTTATGTATGTGCTTTGTGAACAAGGAATAGTCAAAATGACTTTGAGTAAAGCCTAGTTGTAGTAGTTCATCAGTCAGCTTCTTATTCCATTGTCTTGGAGCCTGCTTAAGTCCATATAAAGACTTATGCAGTTTGCAGACTCTATAATACCCTCCCTAGCTAGCAAACCCTTGAGAGATATCCATGTAGACCTCTTCTACAAGATCTCCTTGTGAGAATGCATTGTGTATATCCCTTTGGAATTTAGGCCAGTGTTTAGTAGTAACAACAACAACCACATACCTAATAGTCACCATTTTTGCCACATGTGAAAATGTTTCAGTGTAATCTAGGCCCTTTTGTTGACTGTACCCCTTAGCCATAAGCTTGGCTTTGTATCTCTCTACTGCTCCTAGGGCTGTGTGCTTGAACTTGAACACCTATTTACAACTAATTGGAACCTTACTATAAGGTAGATGAACAATACTCAATGTCATGTTTTTTTAAGGCTGCAATCTCAAATTTCATGGCTGCAATTCAGTTGAGATTTTTGACTGCTTCAAGATGGATTTTAGGTTCCTCAATAGAGGAGTAAGCTGGAAGATCAGTACTGAATGAAGCAGAAAGATGGTCATAGCTCACATAGTTGGACATATGATAACAACAGCTAACACTCCCTTTGCCTTGAGTAACATAATCTTCCAGCCAAGTAGGTAGCCTGCTTACTCTGACTAACTTTCTTCCTGTGTCAGGTACAGGTTGTGTGGGAGCATTGTGCTTAGTTCCATTGGGCATTGCATCCATAGAGGGAACTGGTGAACTTCCATCGGAAGAAATATGCATATTTGAGGGTGCTATAGTCACTTCATCAGTTGCTATGGTAGGATATGCTGGAGATGTAGTTGGAGTAGGGATATCTGGCCTGTACTCTAGACTAGGAAGAGTAGATAGATGCAGTACAGGAAACAAGGATGTAACTGGGTATCTAAGTATTGAAAAGGAAAAATATCTTCCTTGAATACCACATCTCTACTAACTAAGAAGCTTCTGGAGTGAATATATACATCTTATACCCCTTCTGTGTTATAGAATAGCCAAGATACGCAGTAAGGACTATTCTAGGAGAGAATTTATCTGCCTTTCTCATATCATTAACATAGCCGAAGTACCCAAACACTCATAGATGATCAAAGCTAGGAGTTTTACCATGAAACATTTCAAAAAGAGTATTATATTTGTCCTTGAGAGCTGATGTAGACAACCTGTTGATAAGATATACTGAAGTGAGTACAAACTCTCCCCAAAATTTGAATGGAATAGCTTCTTGAAACCTCAAGGCCCTAGCTACATTAAGGATGTGTATGTGCCTTTTTTCTGCAATTCCATTTTGCTGTGGAAATCTAGGTACATTACCTATGATGAACTATGCCTAGATTATGTAAGAGGTATGTCATCTGAGAGTTAAAAAACCACCCCTATAGTCAGTTCTAAGAACTTTTATTATGGAGGAATATACATTCTTAACTATAAGAATAAAATTTCTGAGTGTAACAATGCCTTCAGCTTTGGAAGGTAAGAGAAAAATCCAGGTATACCTGGAGTGATCATCTACTAGAGTTAGAAAGTACCTTTTTCCATCATGAGTAGACACTCTATATGGCCCCCAAAGATCACCATTAACTGTATGAAAGCAACTAGTAGAAATAATAGTACTCAAAGGAAATGGTAGCCTTGTTTGTTTAGCCAACGGGTATACTGTACAATATTTATGAGAATTTGCACTATCAATAGTCTGAAACACAAGTAATTTCTTTAGAACATCAATTGGAACATGGCCTAATCTCTTATGCCACAAGGCCACATTTATTCTACGATCCTTCTTCTTTATTGTATTTACAGCAAGTGATGTTGAAGTGTCCTTTCCTGAAATGTCCACAGCCTGGAGTCTGCTGTTAGAAGTGAGTACATATAGTCCACTATCTTCCTACTAATTACCTTCACCTTACCACTGAATAGATCCTGAAAAATACAGAAATCGGGAAAGAAATAGACTATTAACTCTATTATTATCTTTGATACGGACAGTTGGTTGTACTTGAACTCTGGGATATGCATGAAATTAGTTATCATCTGTCCTGGTCTATGTGTTTAACTGTAGATAGACTTCCAGTTGGTAGAAGTACTTTTCCTTCTCTAAACTTATCACAAGGTTTGGAATTAGCCAATGAATTCAAACTTCTAACCATATGATTAGAAGCTCCTGAGTCTACTATCCATTTAGTGAATCTAACAGCCTCTTCAGTGACATCAGTAATATTATTGTCCATACCTACTGCCATAGCTACTTCAATGCTCTCACTTCTCTTTCCTAGGAGTTGCAAAATCTGTGAGTATTGTTCTGGAGTGAAGTGAGGTACTCCCACTGAGCTACTCTAATTCTGAATATAAGCTGCCTCTCTATTAGCTGAGGTGGTTCCTGCGAAATTAGCAGTGGTACCCCCAAAATTTCCTCCTATTGGCGCTGGGTTTGAAGCTTTAACTGTGCTCCCTGTATGCACACCTTGAATGTCTTTTGCAAAGTTCCCTGCGGGATTGTACTTCTTCTTTGGCTTGAAGACTGATGGATAACCATTTATCTTGTAGTAAGTCTCTCTGGTGTGGCCTTTGTAATTACAATAGTCATAGTGCAAAGTATTCTTTCTTGTCCTAAAGTTGTTCATTGAATTAGTACCTCCTTTACTAGTAAACAAGGCTATGTTGCTAGGATTATAAGCTCCATTGTTGCCACTACTGAACAAGGATGTGTTCTCTTGGTTGTCAACAATATGTGAAGAGGTTGTTAATGATCGTCTACTTTCCTCAGAGATAATCATAGCATAGGCTTTGTTTATGATAGGAGCAGGAGATATATCATAATCTTGTGACGACCCACTTTCACTTCAGGTCGTGAGGGCGCCCAACATCGTTGTCAGGCAAGCCAACACGAAAATATTAATAAGTTTTAGTTTTACTTTTTCCAAAACAGTTACCACAATCTCTAGGTTTGAATTTAAAACAAGTGATAATTAACATCATGCCATAATAGTTATACAACCCCAACAAAAAGAATAGTCTACTAATGTGTGTGCCAAGACCTGGTGTCACAAGTATGTGGGCATCTAGTAGAATATACAAAACAATAATTCTATCCTACTATCTAAAATAGAATAGACAGCCGAAAGTAAATAAAGACTCCGTCGGGCTACTGAATGGCATAGGAAGGGAGCAGCTCACCATGGAATCTCGGCCCGGATCAAGAGTATGCACTAGCCTGGTAGCCAGATGTACCTACCTCAGATCTTGCACAATTAAGTACAGAAGTATAGTATGAGTATGTAAATAATATGTACCAGTAAGTATCCTGTCTAATCTCGAAGAAGTAGAGACGAGAGGTCGACTTGACACTTACTAGGGTCAAATAATATGAGAAAGTATTGTACTAAGCATGGATAACACAAACGATTAACAATTTATAGCAAGAAATAACAAGTCCTTTCCTAGATGATATCACAGTTAGCCATTTACATTTTAGGGTATATAAAAAAGTTCATCCACAACAATATACCAAGCAAGAAGCATACGCAAGTAGTGCCGATGTCGTATGGCTCGATCTAACATAAAAATAAAGTGTGCACTGCCGGAGGGTCGAACGATGCAAACCATAGATGTATCTATTATCACGCTCACGAATCATACATGCGACGCAGTCAAATGTAATCAAGCACAACAAACAGACAGACAAGAATATATCAGGGGAGCAGTTACTCACATAATGACAATTTCTCTTTAAAAGATTAAGAAAGTGATGTTTCTCTCATTAATTTCATTTACCACATTCAACATGGTTTAAGCAATCCATATTAACCATAAAGTCACAAGAATATCACATAAAGCATGCTTTAGGGTCCTAGACTACCCGGACTTAAGCATAATAGTGGCCACGCATGGACTCTTGTCACCTAGTACGTACGTAACTCCCGCATTTAGTGGCAAATTATTCAGTTATTATACCTATGGGGACAATTCCCTCTTATAAGGTTAGATAGGAGACTCATCTCGCTCCAAAGCGCACTTCCAATACCAAGAACGTGCTCACACACTGAAATTTGAAGCCAAACGATCCAAAACTAATTCAATGAGGTAGTAACTAGTTAATACAAGCTCACAAGATCGCATTCTAACTATTAAAGTAATTTTCCAACCCAAATCACAAGTTTCCTAAAATCCGACCCGGGCCCACGTGCCCGGATTCCAAAATTTTTCGAAGAAAGTTATTCTTTATAACCTAAAGATCAATAATATATGATTTTTACTACATTTAATAACAAATTTCGTGGTTAAATTTAACTTTTATCAAAACCTTAGATTTTTCTCTAACCCCATGATTTTTACTAATTTTACTGGATTAATCTACCCAAAGTTCAAGTATTAAACTCACATGCCCGTACCTATTTAAGTTATTTATATTCGGGAATCAGAAGGAATGAATCTGACAATAAAAAAGAGAGTACATATATGGCATTTAATGGACATTAAATGTTAAATACGTTAGAGACCATGTTTTGAATGTAATGATTGTGTAACGTAGCATTCAATGTCTTTAATTATGATTTGAGAAAAACGTATATTTTCAAAGGTATCTATAAAAAGGAGGTATATGATTAGTTGTAAGGACACAAAATACTATTGGAATAGACATTGATTTATTTGTTTCTCTTGGTTACCATCTTGCTATCCAGAATTACTTTTTTTTATTTATTTTCTTGATTATCAGTAGCCCGAGTTCTTATAAATTCTAGCTTTGACTAAAATTCTATTTTTTGGTTAAACAAATTGGTTCCATTACCGGGAATCTGATAATCTATTTTCTCTTCGCTTAACTTTGCTTGTTGCATCAACTATGTCGAACAACAATGATAACATTCAAGGAAACCAAATGAATCAATAAAATCAGGGAGATCCACAGAATATTAATGCTCAAGTTCCTACTCCACGCGACTCACCACAACACTCTCGTGAGGGTACTCTTGATGAGTCTTAAATATATGAGCACGCTCAATTTGAAAATGCTGAAGTTGTTAATGAGGCTTTGCAAAAATTAATTGCTGCTCAGGTCAATAAAGCCGTTGAGGCACTTGTTACTCAGTTACCTGTTGCAATACCCACACCTACTCCAAATAACAGCACTTTGGAAAACTCTCATTCTGGGCTTGTTAATTCAGGCGGTGGAGGAACTACCAGTGAATCACAAGAGAGAGAACCAGGTAATGCATTTAATTCCGATTTACAAAATTTAGTACTAACCTTGAAGAAACAACTCAAGGAGCAAAGTGAACTCGTAGAGTAGATACCCGGGGTACCACCCATTATCAAAGGGGTAGATATGGATAGATATTTGCAACAACCCTGGAAGCCAAGTGCTGCTCCGCTTCCAATTCCAAAAAAGTTCAAAATGCCTGATATTCCAAAATATGATGGAACAACAGACCCACGAGACCATGTGAACGCATTCACAACGGGCGTAAAAGGCAATGACTTGACTAAGCAGTAGATTGAATCAGTATTAGTCAAAAAATTTGGTGAAACACTCACAAAAGGAGCGCTAACATGGTATTCTCTTTTACCCGAAAATTCTATAAATTCTTTTGCCGAGCTTGCAGATTCTTTCATCAAAGCACACTCGGAATCTCAAAAAGTAGAGAAAAGAATAGAGGATATTTTCAAAATCAAGCAAGGGGACTCATAACTGCTTAAAGAATTCGTGGACAGATTTCAATGTGAAAGACTGACATTGGCACGTGTACCTCACAACTGGGCAGCAATAGCTTTTACAAGTAATTTGAATGAAAAAAGCTCAGAAGCTACGGGGAAACTCAAGGAAAGCTTTTGAGAATTCCCCGCTACAATGTGGAATGATATTTATAACAGGCATAGCACGAAGCTGAGGATTGAGGAAGATACCGTTCCACGATTTCAAAAAGAAGAAAAGGTAAGTTCGAGGTGTGTAGAGACCGAAAAAAGATCTAGTAAAAGAAGGTACGAGCCTTATATGGGACCTGCGGGAAAGGACTCACGGTCAAAGCAAGATCACCAAAGGTACGATCATAAATCTACAAAGAGAGAATCAGATTCTTTATCAAGATTTAGGAACGAGCAAAACAACTATGAGTCGCGAGATGATGATCGAAATTTAAAAGCGAGGTTTAGTGGTTACAACTTCAATGTCAGTACCTCCGAGCTCGTAGCTATTTTGAGAAGCATGTAAGATAAGGTTCGATGGCCAAAGGAGATGAGATCAAATCCAAATAGGCGCAATCCTGATCATTGGTGCGAGTTTGATAACGACCACGGGCATAAAACAACAGATTGCATGTTTTTGCAGGTGAAGTTGATCATTTATTAAAACAAGGATATCTCACTGAGTTATTCAGTAAGAAAGGTAAACATGCATACATGAAAAATAGGCAGGAGCCTCCAATACCACTTCTCCCAAAAGAACTATCAAAGTTATAAGTGGGGGTGAAGATATCAATGGCTTATCATATACTGCAGCTAACAAAATTTCAAAAGTAACAATTACCCAAGGGAAACGAGTGCGACATGTTTTAGAGGAAGACAACATTACATTCAATAATAAAGATGCAGATGGCGTATTAACCACTCATAACGATGCACTGGTAATATCTTTAATTGTATACGATACTAATGTGAAATGAATTTTGATTGATCCAGGCAGTTCCATAAACATTATTCTATTAAGAGCATTATGGGAGATGCAAGCTGAAGATAAGGTAATACCAAAGGTGCATACTCTATCTGGGTTTGATAATTCTAGCGTCATCACGGAAGGAGAGGTAACGCTCACCGCATTTGCTGAAGGAGTCGTCAAAGATACAAAATTCTAGGTAGTAGACATGGAGATGGCTTACAATATGATTCTTGGGAGACCATGGATCCACGAAATGGATGATGTTCCTTCAACCTTGCATCAAGTTATTAAATTTCCATCGCCATGGGGAATCTGTCAAATTCGTGGATATCAACATACATCCAGAGCTATCAACTCCGTTATAGATACATGCACGACAAGTGAAGATAAATAGCAATTACAGAAGGCAGTTGAGGACGTCACAACACAAACCTCAATTGAACAAGGGCAAATAGATGTGGATTCAAGGCCTGATTTCATTCAAGAACTAGAAGAAAGTGAAAATATCAAAATAATAATAGAAGAGCTGGAGGCTGTGGTTTTGTTTATACACTGACCGGAGAGAAAAGTATATATAGGAGCCAATCTCAGCCCGGATATGAAGCGTAAGTTGATTAAGTTTTTAAAAGCTAACGTAGATTGTTTTGCTTGGTTCCATTCTGATATGACAAGTATACCGCCGGAGGTAATGACTCACAAGTTAAATGAGGACCCCTCTTATCCACCTGTCAAACAAAAAAAAAGAAATCAAGGGACTTAAAAAATCAGGTGATCCAGGATGAGGTGCAAAAATTGTTCAAATTTGGTTCCATTCGTGAGGTAAATTATCCTAACTGGCTAGCTACCACTGCTGTGGTTCCAAAGAAGAATGGTAAGTGGCGGGTTTGTGTAGATTACACAGATCTTAACAAAGCTTGTCCTAAAGACTCTTTTCTATTACCTCATATAGATCAATTAATTGATGCTACTGTAGGGCATGAATTGTTAAGTTTTTTAGATGCATATTCATGTTACAATCAAATCAAGATGGATCCAGCAGAGGAGGAAAAAACTTCATTTATAACAGACAGGGGAACTTACTGTTATAAAGTCATGCCTTTTGGTCTAAAAAAATACTGGTGCAACACATCAGAGACTGGTAAGTAAAATGTTCCAAAAGCATTTGGGAAAAACCATGGAGGTCTATATAGATGATATGCTTGTTAAAACTAAACATTCTGAAGATCATATATCGCATCTGACTGAAACATTTAAAATTTTACAGAAATTTAATATGAAGTTAAATCTTGAAAAATGTGCATTTGGTGTTGCATCAGGTAAATTCTTAGGTTTTCTTGTTTCTAACCTTGGTATTGAAGTGAATCCTGCACAAATTAAAGCCATTGAAGAAATTCCTGATACGCTTTCGAACAAGAAAGAAGTTCAAAGATTAACAAGGAGAATTGCAGCCTTGGGAAGATTCATCTCTAAATCATTAGAGAAGTGTTTTAAATTCTTCTCAGCTCTCAAAAAGCATGATCATTTTGAATGGAAAAAAGAGTGTCAACAGGAACTCAGGAATTTGAAAGCATACTTATCAAATCCACCTTTGCTAGAGAAACCAAAGGCCGGGGAAAGACTACTCATTTATCTTGCTATTTTAGAAGTAGCGGTAAGTGCTGTTTTGGTCCAAGAAGAACAAGGTAAACAATCCCCAATTTATTATGTTAGTAAATCTTTGTTAGATTCGGAGACGCGGTATCTTCGGTTAGAAAAACTTTCACTTGCATTAATCATGGCATCTATAAAGTTAAGACCTTACTTTTAGTGGCATCCTATTGTTGTAGTAACTGCCTACCCTTTGTGTAATATATTACAAAAGTATGAGTTATCAGGCAGGTTGTCCAAGTGGGCTATAGGGTTAAGTGAATATGAAATCACATACCAACCTAGAACTGCTATAAAATCACAGGTATTAGCCGATTTCGTGGCTGATTTGAGGTAGGGGATGCAATTAGGAGCAGAAATAGAACTGCAAGTTTTAAATGGTGCTAACCCAGGAATTTGGACTTTATTCACTAATGGCTCATCTAACGTAAAAGGTGCAGGTTTAGGGGTTGTCTTGGTACCACCTATGGGTGAAACCATTAGACAAGCTACTAAATGTCATTCCATAACTAACAATGAAGCGGAGTATGAGGCTGTGATTGCAGGTTTAGAATTGGCACGAGAACTTGGCATAAATCAGATTATAATCAAGAGTGATTCACAACTCGTGGTCAATCAAATGTTGGGGACTTAACAGCTAGGGAAGCAAGGATGCAACAGTACTTAGAAAAGGTACGGGAATTTATAAAGCAATTTCAAACATGGAAAGTTATACAAATACCAAGGGATGAAAATGTTGAAGCATATGCCCTAGCTAACCTCGCATCTGCAACTGATATAGCAAGTGATGCAAACGCCTCAGTTATACATTTATTTCATTCAGTTCTCGAACCTGATAAGAATGAGGTAAATTTTAATTTAACTTGGGATAAGAGGAACGAGATTGTTGCTTTTTACAGTATGGTACCGTCCCTAATGATAAGAAAAAAGCTCATGCGCTACAAAAAAAGGTTTCTCGGTACTATTTAAAGTAAGGTAATTTATATCGTAAAATGTTCAGTGGTCCCTTAGCAAGATGCCTCAAACCTTCGCAAACGGAGTATGTAATGAGAGAAATACACGAGGGGCACTATGGGATCACGTAGGAGGAAGGTCATTGGTAAGAACCTTAATTAGGACTGGTTACTATTGGCCTAAAATGGAAGAAGACGCAAAAAGTTTTGTGGCTAAATATGATAAATGCCAGAGGTACGGTAACAATATGCACAGACCTGCAGAGTTATTACATCCGGTCATTGTGCCTTGTCCATTTATGAAATGGGGAATGGATATAGTAGGACCATTACCACAAGCAAAAGAACAGGTAAAGTTTCTACTCGTACTTACTGATTATTTCACTAAATGGGTGGAGGTAGGAGCATTTAAACAGGTGCAAGAAAAGGAAGTCAAAGATTTTATTTGGTGGAATATCATATGCCGATTCGGTGTACCAAAATAAAATTGTATGTGATAACGGACCTCAATTTATTGGAGCTCAAATCACGGAGTTCTTCTAGAGTTGGCAAATTAAAAGGATTACATCTACACCTTATCATCCGGTGGGTAATGGGCAAGCGAAATCAACAAACAACGTTATTATCAAATTTTTAAAGAAGCGATTAGAGGAATCAAAGGGTAACTAGCCTGAAGTGTTACCCGGAGTTTTATAGGCATATTGCACAACTGCAAAAACGAGCACAGGAGAAACATTGTTTTATTTGGTTTATGCAACTGAGGCATCAATTCTAGTAGAGATAGGAGAACCAAGAACACGATTCACACAAGTGACACAAGAATCTAATGACGAGGAGATGCGTGTCAATCTAGATTTACTTGAAGGAAGGAGAGAAGCTGCATTAATAAGAATGGGAGCACAAAAACAAGTCGTAGAATGATATTACAACAGGAAAGCATGCCTCAGATTCTTCAAAGTTGGGAACTTCGTGCTTAAAAAGGTTTTTCAATCTACAAAGGCAGCCAACGCGGGTAAATTGAGTCCGACTTGGGAAGGACCCTATAGAGTTCGTGATATTGCAGGAAATGGAGAATATGAATTGGAGACAATGGATGGCAAAGTACTGCCTTCACATTGGAATGTTGTTCATTTGAAGAGATATTACTTCTAAGGAATACCCATGGTCAGGTATCACCATTATGCATGTTAAAATTTTACTAACGATTTTAGATGATAAGCATAAAGTTAGCCCGTACTAAAAGATGAGCCACGACCGGTAAGGCACACGAAATAACCTAAAATTCCTGGCCTAGGGTTACAATTATTCTGATAAAATTTAAAAGGGTTAAGTAGTCTTCATCTATAATCGCACCTCCGAGTCCCGTATGTTTTTCCTTTTCAGGAAAAGGACCAAATGAGAGAACCTACCAAGTGTTCGAGGCTTCATACTTCAACACTCAAAAACTTGGGGGACTACATAACATACACAGAGATGTGTATAAGGAAGGAAAAGAAGATCTATGAAAAATCAAGCCTAAAAGAGTCAAGTGCAGAGTAGAAGTCACACAGTCAGATAATGGAGTCACAAGCTAAAGCCAAAGAAAAACCTCATTATAGTTAGGGTAAAGACTATGTACTAAAACGGGTTATAAGGAAAAAACCCGTATCTATTATTCTTCTTTCGTAAACATCTGTTACAAGAAAAACAGTTACAAGAAAGTTATAGATGTAATTTAAATACATGTAAAGTATTATTCAAAACTTGTCAAGGTTCAAAAATAAAATCTTGTCAAAGTTATTTCGAAGAAACATGTGTGTACCTATTTCTTTTATCGTATGATAACACCATTATGAAGTTGAGACGCCTTCTTCATTAAGTGTCAAAATATAAAAGGGCCATCTTTTATAAAACTCAAGTCTAAATTATATAGTCATGAGATTAACAGAAGCATTTTGAAAGAACAAAAATGCAAATCATTCTATAAGTCCTTACGAATAAAGCCAAGAATATAATAAACAGAAGTTTAAGATAATAACATAAAAAAACTTCTTAAATACTTAAGACTACGTACGAACTTAGTCATAAAACTATGAAACTGTTTATACAAATTTCCCCATAAAAGACTTGGGGACTTGAATTCCAAAACCAACCCTCAAATGAAGCTAAGGGTTTGATTACAATTTTCTAAAATAAACCCTCAAATGAAGCCAAGGGTTTCTAACATAACTTACCAAAGTGGTACCTGCAAAAAAGAAGGAATTCAAGACAATGTAAATTTTTCACTAAGAAGATGAGGGAATTGAAGAAGATGCATCAACGGCAACGAGGCAACGAGCTCAACTTGGATAGGAGCATCAACAGTTGCAGGTTAATCTTGATTCACAGCAACACACTCAACTTGAGCAAGAGCATCAACAGATGTGGTTTCAACTTGGCGTGTAGCAGTAGGTTTGATTGGGCTTGAAGAAGATGCGATACCTGTATGAGCTTCAACCACGGGATCTTCAATTACGGGAGAGGGAAAGTCCCATTTTTGCTGAGCTTGTTCAACGGTTTCATTAACCTTAGCTAATTCTGACTCCAGGTTGAAGTTTTCTTGGCCAGCTTCAATTAGGGTACCATGACGTGAATTCAAAAAAGCCCAACTTACCTCAACATCAAATTTTTCTTCAAGGATCTCATAATCCTTTTCCCAAGCAGCACCTCATTCTTGAGCTCTTTAGTTTCTACCAAGGAGGAATTATAAGAGGGTTGAAGAGAAGCATGAGAGCTCTCTAAAGAACATACCTTATCAGCAGAGACCCTAAGATCTTCTTGTTCTTGACTTAAGTGTTGCACGAGCTCTCCAGTGTAAATGTCTTTTTGATTCAACAGAGCCTTCAATGCCCTATTCTCCTCACTAGCCTTAGATAGTTGTTCTGAAAAGGATGGTTCAAGATGTTCTATTTCTTTTTCTGATTGGCTCAAGGAAGCCTTGATAACCGCTATCCCCGAATTTAATGCTTGCACTTGTTGCTCTAAGGTACTTCTGCTCTGTTGTAAAACCTCCATGTTAATTTGAGAACTTTCAAATTGTTCCTTCCAATTGATTGCTTCAAACTAAGAATCACGAGCAACCTTCTCTAAATCACGTGCTACCTTCTCCAAAAGGGAGATTCTGTTCATCAGCTCAGTGCCAATAAGATTGGACTAATAAAAAAAGTAAGGGAAATAAGAATCTCGAAGATAGAAATTTTAATAAAGTAAAGAAGCAAAAGAAGGAAAATACCTTCAAAGTGGAATGCACTATGTCATTCATTAAAGTTAGGCTGCTATGGCTCTCCAGTTTTGCTTTCTCGATTGGGCTAATTATAGGCTCAAGCCAAACGTCAGCTTGAACTGACTTCCTCAAGAGGCTGCTATAGTAGAAACTTCAATAGTTACGCTCCTCATAGCAGTACTTCTTCTAGAAGAACACACCTTACTGAACAATAGGTGGGGTAATTATCAAAGGAAGAGCGGTGGAAGGAGTAAAAACAGTAGAGGGAGGAACAGAAATAGTTGAGGCAAGTAAGGAAAGATTCACAGGCAGTGGAGTTGAAAAGGAAGATAAGGAAAGTTCATCTGAAACAGGCTCTAAATTTCAGCTATCAAAACCACTGATAAAAAGTTGGTCAATAGACTCACAAGTATCGTGAAGAGTGATGTCATCATTAGGAATAATAACTGGGGTATCAACAGGCTCGGTAAGAGTAGATGAGGTGGGACTTCAGCTTCGTCATTAGAGACGATACATCTTCTAGCTCATGGTCTCATCACCAGGGAGCCACTTTCATCCTCTTCTTCGGAGTCTTCTTCTTCATAAGCCTTTCTTTTTGCAGAAGAAGAACCCAAGGCTATTTCTTGGGCTAAAGAGGCACGGGTACCCGAAGAGTCATGAGAGGCCGCAACTGCTTCAACAGTGACTCATCGATTAGCAAATTCTAATAAAAAGAAGGATGAAAGTTAGAACAATAAAGGAAAATATTTATATACATGAAAGATAAAATAGAAGCTCTTACCATGAGTCTTTACCTACCCTCCATTGGAGCGGTCTTCAACAATTTATCTACCCAACCACAAAATTTGGGCACATTCTCTACAACACCCATGATTGCTGAGAAAAGAAAAGAAGCGACATTAGAGAAATTAATAAGCTTGAAAGAAAAAGGCACGAGAAAGATATAACACTTACGTGCAAAATTCCACTTCTCAGAAAAGGGAACATTATATTCACCCACTAAGCTAGCAGTGGGGGCCGCAACAAACCAAGCATACCAGCCACGGTCTTTGTCATCTTCAGGGCTCACTAAAATACTCTTGCTCCTGGCTGCTAGGGTAAAAATGCCATTGCGAAAAATCCTAGGGGTTTAGAGGTGAATTAGGTAGGGGGAAGTAAAACCAACATCTACCATGTTAGTAAGGTTCCTCAAATAGGCGACAACCCTCCATACAATTGGACCAATTTGACCCAAACAAACATTAAAAAAACGACAAAAATCTAGAATGATCGGGTCAATGGCTGGTTTGAACCCTAGAGTGAAAGGGTATGTATAAACAAAAGAGAGTCCAGTCATGTAAGAAGTGATCCTCTGATTTGGATTAGGAATGATAATGGGAAAATAACTACTCCAATGGCAGTCTTTACGAACTATAAGAGCTAAAATTTCTGTAATTTGAATAGGGAAAGCATCTGCACGATCTAAAGTGGCAACTTGGCTTCTAAGAGATTCCCTATCATGGTGAAAAGATAATTCTGTTGGGACTATCTCTTCAACTAAAGACTCACGTAAGGGCTCAAAAGGTTCTTTTTTCCTAGAAGAAGACCTTTGAGAAAGGGAACCTCTAGTTCTAGAAAAGGGACTAGAACTAGAAGAAGGCGTGGATGTGATACCACCGCGAGCAGACCCTAAGCTACAAAGTCTACTACCTCTTCTATGCCTAAAGAGGGCATTGAAGAAGTTATCTAAAATAGGGGCTTTCCTAGGGTTAGGGTTTGGTGAAGTCATGGTGAAGAAGAAGTGAATAGAGATTTGAAGAATTGAAGTGTTCAATACACTTTATGTGGTAAAAGACAAGGAAAGAAGTTATATTTATACTGATGGGCAACCGGCAAAAGGAAAAAGTACAATGATGGAAGGACCATAATAATGATATCTGACATTTCGTGAACAGGGAAGTCGAAAATAAATCCTAAGAAAGTGCTGCAAAACTGTAGAACCAATAAGAAGGTGACACGTGTGAAACGCATTAAATGGAAGTGACAATCGAAGCGTCAATTTTGTCAGAGCATTAATGGTGACAAAACTTCTCCTTTAATGAAATCCACTTCCCAAATATTCAACTAATGAATAAATTGAAATTTGGGGGGGGGGACTATCTGTATTGGGAAAAATTATATTTATATATATATATATATATGTGACGTGTCAAGACATGTGGATTGGTCAAAGAATTGCAATTAGCCAAGAATCATGATGTGCAACAGAAACAGGCAAAGAAAGAGGAAGAGCCATAGGCAATCAGACAAATAACTCGGCGCACGTACCTATTTAAGTCATTTATATTCGGGAATCAGAAGGAATGAATCTGGCAATAGAAAAAGAGTATAGATACGACATTTAATAGGCATTAAATGCTGAATCCGTTAGAGAATATGTTTTGAATGTAATGACTATGTAATATAGCATTCAATGTCTTTAATTACCCATAATAGCCTAATTATGATTTGAGCAAAACGTATATTTCCAAAGGTATCTATTAAAAGGAGATATATGATCAGTTGTAAGGACATGAAATATTATTGGAATAGACATTGATTTATTTGTTTCTCTTGATTACCATCTTGCTATCCAGAATTACTTTTTTTATTCATTTTCTTGATTTTCAGTAGCCCGAGTTCTTCTAAATTCTAGCTTTGACTAAAATTCCATTTTTTGGTTAAACACTACCTCCTCAATTGCATAAGGCTAAGCACGTCCTTCCATTGCATGAGACTAAGAATTGTCTCCTATTCTTGCACGAGGCTAAGCCCTACCCCCTCAATGGCATGAGGCTAAGCTCTACATCCTCAATTGCATAAGACTAAGCACTGCCTTCCATTGCATGAGAATAAGCTCTACCTTAATTGGATAATGCTAAGCGTTGCCTTTCCCTACACGAGACTAAGTATTGTATCTTCTTTTGCATGAGGCTAAGCCCTGCCTTCTCGACTGCATAATGCTAAGAATGTCATTTCCTTGCATGAGACCAAGCAATGTCTCCTAATTGCATGAGACTAAGCGCTGTCTCCTCTTTTGCATGAGGCTAAGCCCTGCGTCCTCAACTGTATAAGGCTAAGCTTTGCCTTTCCTTGCACAATACAAAATGCTATGCTACTTGAAACTAGCACTATTTTCTATTATTTCTCGGTGTTAAGCTCTGCCCCTAATCTTATGCAAGACTAAGCCTTGTCTTGTTTCGCTTCTCATATGACCCAGTATCATGTCCTTGCATCTAATGGGCTGAAACATTGACATCTTGTCCAAAGGCGTCATAGTTTGAAGGCATCATCCTCATCGCCTGAAGATACCATGTCATGGCCTGAGGATCTCTCAATATTACAGATCATTATTTGAAGGCGTCATAGTTCAGAGGTGCCATTTTAATGGCCCGAGAGCATTATTTCATGGCCTGCGAATCCTCTATCACATGATTTATGGCTCAGGACGTCATGCTCTACGGACGCCATCCTCACTGTCCAAAGACAATCTTCATGATCCAAATGGAATTTGCATCATGTTTAAATTCTCACAATAATCTATATATTTGCATGCATCGTGTTTTAAGTTTTGCAGGGAATCCAGGAAGTAACCATTATTCAAACGGGAGCAATCTTCACTCTAGTTTTCTTTCATAACGTTCACATCCTGCAAATGTTTAAAACGTAATCGATCACTAGTAATTACGCAGCTTTTATTCAATGACCGTTCATTTATTTACCTCGTGATACATCTGTAACGTCTCAAATTCATATTCATGACTTTGCATAAATTCATCCGATACTATCCTGCCCAAAAGTACCCTTTCCAAAACATACGACCATTCCTATAACAACTGCATCGGTTTCGTTCACCATTGGATCCAGAACTACACACGGCCTGATTCCCGTATGTGATGACCCAAAAGGTCATCTCTTATTTTCGAAGTCAAAATTGTGTTCCGAGACCTTAAAAACCTCTTTTTGTCTTACCTTAATTTGCGTGCACAGTCCGAGCGCATTTCCAGAAAGCTTTTGTGTGAAATTTAAGAAAAAACTAAATAATAAATTTGGACTTTAAAATTAATTAATGTTTACTTTGGTTAACATTATTGGTAAACGGATCCGGACCTGTGATTGGACGATCCAGTAGGGTCTGCAATAAAATATGGGACTTGGGCGTATGCCCGGAATCGAATTCCGAGGTCCCTAGCCCGAGAAAAGAATTTTTAAAGGAAATTTTGGTGGAAAATATAAAGGCTTATGAAATGAAATGATGCGTGTTTTTATTGTATCGGGCCCGGATGTTGGTTCCGGAGGGTGGTACAGGTTTAAAATGATAATTAAGTCGAATCAGTGAAATTTGGTAAGGATCGGAGTTGATTTGATATAATTCAGACCTTTAGTTATGAAAATGATTATTTCAATGTTCTTAAAGAATTTCATGAATTTGAAGTTAAATTCATAGTTGGATGTTATTTTGACGATTTGATCGCACAAGCAAGTCCGTATGATATTTCTAGACTTGCGCGTATGTTTGGTTTGGATCCCCGAGGGCTCGGGTGAGTTTTGGATATGCCACAGAGTGATTTTTGACTTAGGAGGATTGCTGGTACTTTGCAGCTGTGTAGCAGGCCCCGTGATCTTGCAAATGCGAGATTAGGCATCGCAATTGCAATGTAATCAGGGACCACATATGCGAGCCTTTGCTTCGCAAATGCAAAGACCTCAAGGCTAGCTTTCCTTGCAAATGCGAGATGTGCATCGCAAATGCAAAGGTTGTCAGATGGGCTAGAGGTTGCAAATGTGACATTTTGCATCGCAATTGCGAAGATAGCATAAATTCTCAGGGTTCGCAATTGCGAACCCCTAGTCGCAATTGATTTTGGGGCAAATAATAGGAAATCTATTTTCATGCATTAGAATTAGTTTATTTAGCACTTATTGATTTTATTAAATAAATTATGACTAGATACTAGCAGATTGGAAGTAGAACCAAGAGGTAAAGCGGTAGTTGAGGCTTAATCTTGTCCGTGGAATCGAGGTAAGTGTTTGGCCTAACCTTAGCTTGAGGGAATATGAGTTGTGGCCTTATTTTCTATGTGTTATCATCGAATACGACGTATAGGTGTGGTGACGAGTACCTATACGTTGGTGTCAAGCATGCCCGTAAGTCTTATATCATGATTTTTGTGACTCTATTATGTATCGATAGTGCTTAATTTGATGATTGTAAATGTTGAACAAAGCTTATGAAAGTTCTTGGTAATTGACAATTGTTAAGTATTGGCTCAAGTGAGTTTCATTATGTAAAGAAATTGTTGGAAAACGAGATTAGTTAAAGTTGAATCCCTTGTCGGGATGTTATTGTTGATATTGTTGATTCCCTTGCTGGGACATATTGTATTCCTTTTGTTTAGGTGAGGAAGAGGGTAAAGCACGAAGAGTGATGCCGTGCATGATATTGTGTGTGAGTGAAATACAGGAAGGGTGATACCGTGCGATATTATGAGTGTTAATGCACGAAGGGTGATGTCATGCCATGTTTTGTTAATGCACGAAGGGTGATGTCGTGCCAATATTATGAGGAATAATGTACGAAGGGTGATTCAGTGCCACGATTATAAGAGGTAATGCATGAAGGGTGATACCGTGCCATTTCTGTTGTTCCATATGGTGAAGACGAGAGTAAAAGCACGAAGGGTGATGTCGTACACGTTTTACTGTTTCATTATTCTTGTTGATATAGATATGATGTTGATTATGCTTCTTTATTGATGCCTCTTTATTGGTTTATTGTTAGAATCTGATATTCCCTACAGCATGCCCCCTTCCCACCTTATTCTGTTGTTTCATGTTGTTATGATTTTGTTTGTATATGATTTAACTGCACAAGTATATGTGGTTGTCATGTTCTAGCCTCGTCAATGCTTCGCCGAGGTTAGGCTCGACACTTACTCAGTACATGAGGTCGGTTGTACTGATGCTACACTCTGTACTCTGTTGTGCAAATTTTTATACTGGACCCAGTGAGTAACTGAGGTAGCTGTCTTCAGTCCAGGAAGACCAAGGTAGATCTGCTGGCGTCCGCAGAAGCTAAAGTCCCCTTTCCCTATTTTAGCTTTCTGTTGTCTTTTTTTAATTACGAGAATAATTGTACTTTTCTTTTCAAACTAGTGGTTGTAGTAATTCGTAGATATTCGTGAATTTGTGACACCAGATTCATGGGTAGACATGTATTGGATTATTTGAAATCGTTATAACTCTTCCGCAAATTCTCATTTCCTTAGCCTTAGTTACTATTTATATATGTTTGGGTTGATTGTTAATGTGTAGAATCTAAATGGTTGGCTTTCCTAGGTTTAACGAGTAGGTACCATCATAACTCCCGAGGGTAGGAAATCCGGGTCGTGACAAGTTGGTATTAGAGCTCTAGGTTGCTTAGGTCTCATGATTCACGAACAAGCTAGGTAAAGTTTAAGGGATCGGTATGGAGATGTATATGCTTATCCCCTAGAGACTACAGAGTTTAGGAATAACTTTTTATCTATTCTTCTGTGTCGTGCGATTTTACTTCTCAATGCTAATTGAACTTCTACTCTAGTCATTCGCAGATGGCGAGAACAGGTGCTTCTTCATCTGCTGATCAACAGCCCAAAACCCTAGTGGCAGCTCCTACAAGGTGTAGAAGCCGAGGTAGGGGCAGGGCTCAGCCCAGAGCAGCAGCATCAGCGGCGGAGCCTCAGGTAGAGTTTGAGGGAAGGCTTTAACCCAGACCGTTCCAGCAGGGCCAGCTTAGGTCCTAGAGGGGTTCATCGCTACCCCGGTACTCCAGGATGCTCTGGTTCGTCTAGTGGGCCTTATGGAGAGTGTCGCTCAGTGGGGCTTACTTCCTATAGCAACAACCATCTCTCAGGCTAGGGGAGGATCATAGACTCCTACTACCCGCACTCCAGAGCAGATGGCTCCTCAGATTTAGACCCCAGCAGCCCAGCCAGTTAGAGTAGTTCAGCCAGCTATGGTAGCTCAGATCAATGATGGAGCAGCTATGTCTACTGATGCTTTGTGTAGGTTTGTTAGATTCATTAAGCTCTTCACTACTACTTACGGGGATACATCTTCAAAGGATCCACATGACTATTTGGATAGCTATCATGAGGTTCTACGGAACATGAGGATAGTGGAGACCAATGGGGTCGACTTTGCTGATTTTCATCTGTCATGTTCCACCAAGTCTTGGTGGAGAGATTATTGTTTGGCTAGACCAGCTTGGTCACCGACTTTGACTTGGGATCAGTTCTCTCATCTATTTCTGGAGAAGTTTCTTCCTATCACTTAGAGAAGAGAGCTATTAGAGGTAGTTTGAGCATCTCCAGTAGGTTCTATGAACGTCACTCGGTATGAGATCAGATTAGTTACCTTGGCCCGTCATGCTCTTATTATACTTCCTACAGAGAGAGAGAGAGAGGGTGAGGAGGTTCATTGAGGGACTCGCTCAGCCTGTTCGGCTACAAATGGCTAAAGAGATACAGAGCGAGATTTCTTTTTAGGATGCGGCCAATGTGGCCAAGAGAGTTGAGATGGTTCTATTATAGGGGATTGGTCAGGGGTCTGACAAGAGGCCTCGTCATTCTGGTAGGTTCAGTGGTGCCTTGTTTGGGGGCAGGTATTAATTTGGTATGGTCCATTCTCCCAAGCCATTTCCTTCATCACTTCAGGCTTCTCATGGTGCTCCAGGTGGTCGTGGTTCTTAGATACAATATTCAGATCAGCTACCTTACAATGCATCACCAGATCCTATCAGTGCACCTCCGCTCTAGAGTTTTTAGGGTGGTTACTCATGTCGTCAGGGTCAGCAGTCCCAGAAGTCGGTGGCTTGTTATACTTGTGGAGACATGATGCATATTGCTAGATTTTACCCTCGAGCACCGAGCAACTCTCAGCATCAGGGTTCCCGTGCCACGGTTCAGGCACCAAGTGTTCCACCACCTGCTCAGCCAGCTAGAGGTAGGGTTCGAGGTATTAGAGGCGGAGGTCAGGCCGTTGGAGGTGGAGGTTAGGCAGCTAGAGGTGAGGCCAGCCAGCAGGAGGCCGTACTCGGGATGTAGTTCAGAGTAGTGAGACCCAGCCCTGATGTTATGCTATTCCAGCCAAACCTGAGGCTGAGGCTTGCAATGCAGTTATCACAAGTACAATTTTAGTTTGCATTAGAGATGCTTCAGTTCTATTTGATCCGGTGTCTATATATTCTTATACGTCATCTTATTTTGCATCTTATCTGGTTGTACCTCGTGATTCTTTGACTGTGCCTGTATATGTGTCTACACCAATGCATGATTCTATTATCGTAGATCGAGGCTATTGCTATTGGGGTCTTGAGACCCGTACAGATCTCTTATATCTCGATATGGTAGACTTCGATGTCATTTTGGGGATGGACTGGTTATCCCCTTACCATGCTATATTGGATTGTCACGCTAAGATCGTGACCTTAGCATTGCTGGGGTTACCTCGTTTGGAGTGGAGAGGGACTCCTGGTCATTCTACCAGTAGGGTTATCACATATATGAAGGCTCGGCGTATGGTTGATAAGGGATGTTTGTCCTATTTGGCATATGTTTGCGATTCTAGTGCTAAGGTTCCTTCTATTGATTCGGTGCTCGTTCTTCGTAGTTTCCAAATTTATTTCCTTCAGACCTGTCGGGGATGCCACCCGACAGGGATATTGACTTTTGCATTGATTTGGCTCCGGGAACCCAGCCTTTTTCTATTTCGCCATATTGTATAGACCCGCCAGAGTTGAAAGAGTTGAAAGAACTATTGCAGTACTTGCTTGATAAAGGCTTTATTAGACCTAGTGTCTCGCATTGGGGTGCGTCGATGTTGTTTGTAAGAAGAAAGACGGATCGATGAGGATGTGCACAAACTATCGGTTGTTGAACAAGGTCACAATCAAGAAAAAGTATCCATAGCTGAGGATTGATGATTTGTTTGATCAGCTTCATGGTGCCAAAGTGTTTTCAAAGATTGATTTGAGATCTAGCTACCATCAGTTGATGATTAAGGCATTTGATGTCCCTAAGACAGCTTTTCGTACTCGGTACGGGCATTATGTATTCTTAGTGATGTCATTTTGATTGACAAATGCCCCAACAGCTTTCATGGATTTGATGAAATGAGTGTTCAAGCCTTATTTGTATTCCTTTGTGATTGTCTTCATTGATGATATTTTGATCTATTCCCGCAGTCGGGAGGAGCATGAGCTGCATCTTTGATTCGTTCTCTAGACTCTGAGGGACAATTAGTGATATGCTAAGTTTTCAAAATGTGAGTTTTGATCGAGTTCTATGGCATTCTTAGATCACGTTGCATCAGTAGATGGTATTCAGGTGGACCCTTAGAAGATTGAGGCAGTCAAGGACTGGCTTAGACTCGCATCAACTACCGAGATCTGGAGTTTCTTGCGTTTGCCGGGCTATTATCGTTAGTTTGTTAAGGGGTTTTCATCTATTGCATCCCTCGATGACCAGGTTGACCTAGAAGGGTGCCCAATTCAGGTGTTGGATGAGTGTGAGGCGAGCTTTTAGAAGCTCAAGACAGCTTTGACTACGACGCCGGTATTGGTATTGCCTACAGGTTCAGGGCCATATATAGTGTATTGTGATGCATCTCGTATTAGACTTGCTGCGGTGTTGATATAGAATGGCAAGGTTATTACATACGCTTCATGATAGTTGAAGATCCACGAGAAGAATTATTAGTTCATGATTTGGAGCTACCAGCCATTGTTCACGTGCTAAATATTTGGAGGCATTATTTATATGGCGTGACGTGCGAGGTGTTCATAGATCACAAGAGTTTGCAATATTTGTTCAAGTAAAAGTAGCTCAATTTGAGGCAGAGGAGGTGGTTGGAGCTATTGAAAGACTAAGATATCACCATCTTGTTTCATCCGTGGAAGGCCAATGTAGTGGTCGATACTTTGAGTAAGAAGTCAGCCAGTATAATTAGTCTTGCGTATATTCCAGTCGGTGAGAGAACGTTTGCTTTGGATATTCAGGCTTTAGCCAGTCAGTTCATGAGTTGATATTTTTGAGCTCAGCCATATGCTAGCTTGCACCATCGCTCGTTCTTCATTATTTGAGCGTATCCGAGATTGGAAGTATGATAATCCTTATTTTCTTGTCCTTAGGGACATAGTGAAACACGAAGGTACCAAGCAGGTTACAGTCAGAGATGATGGAGTTTTGAGGATGCTGGGTTGTGTTTGTGTGCCTAATATGGATGGACTTCGTGAGTTGATTCTAGTAGAGGCCCATAGTTTCCGGTATTCCATTAATTCGTGAAGTGCTAAGATGTATCAGCACTTGCAGCAGCATTATTGGTGGAGGAGGATGAAAAAGGACATTATTGCCTATGTAGCTCGATGTTTTAATTGCCATCAGTTAAATTACAAGCATCAGAGACCTGGTGGTTTATTCCAGAAGATTGAGACTCCTAAATGGAAGCGGGAGCATATCACTATGGACTTCGTTGTCAGACTCCCATGGACTCAGAGGAAGTTTGACTTAGTGTGGGTTATTGTGGATAGGCTGACTAAGTCGGCGCATTTTATTCCCGTGGCAGTTTCCTATTCTTTTGAGTAGTTGGTAGAGATTTATATTCGGGAGATTGTTCATCTTCATGGTGTGCCCGTGTCAATTATTTCTGACCGAGGTATGCAGTTGACCTCGTATTTCTTGAGGGCAGTTCTGCATGAGTTGGGTACTCAGTTCAAGTTGAGCACAACATTTCATTCTCAGATAGACGGACTGTCCGAGCGTACTATTCAGATTTTAGAGGATATGTATTGAGCATGTGTTATTAACTTTGGAGGTTCTTGGGATTACTTCTTGCCATTAGCAAAGTTTGCCTACAACAACAGTTACCACTCAAGTATCCAGATGGCTCTCTTTGAGGCATTATATGGTAGGCGGTGTCGATTGCCGGTTGGATGGTTTGAGCCGGGAGAGGCTCTATTGTTGGGTACAAATCTAGTATATGATGTCTTAGATAAGGTTAAGATCATTCAAGATAGGCTTCATACAGCTCAGTCCAGGCAAAAGAGTTATGGCGATCGTAAGGTTTTGCAATGTGGCATTCATGGTCAGGGAGTTAGTATTGCTTGGGGTGTCGCCCATGAAGGTCGTGATGATATTTGGGAAAAAGGGCAAGCTAAGCCCTAGATTCATCGGTCCTTTTGAGATTCTAGATCGAGTGGGAGTAGTGGCTTATATACTTGCGTTGCCGCTGAGTTTATCAGCTATGCACCTAGTGTTTCATGTGTCCATGCTTCGGAAGTATCACAACGATCCATCACACGTGTTAGACTTCAGCACTATCCAGTTGGACAAGGACTTGACCTATGAGGAAGAGCCGATAACTATTCTAGACTGGAAGGTTTGTCAGTTGAGATCGAAGAATTTCCATTCAGTTCGTGTGCAGCGGAGAGGTCAGCCTATTGAGCCAGTAACCTGGGAGACCGAGTTCGATATGTGGAGCCGTTATCCTCATCTTTTCCCCGATTCAGATACTTTTCTATGTCCCTTCGAGGATGAACGATTGTTTTAGAGGTGGAGTAGAAGTCAAAACTGTGTTATGAGGCCTTAAAAACCTCTTTTTATCTCACCTCGATTTGCGTGCATAGTCCAGGCGCATTTCCGAAAAGCTTTTGTGTGAAATTTAAGAAAACAAATAATGAATTTGGACTTTAAAATTGATAAAGTTGACTTTGGTTAACATTCTTGGTAAACGGACCCGGACTAATGAATGGATGGTCCCTAGGGTCCGTAGTAAAATATGAAACTTTGGCGTATGCCCGAAATCGAATTCTGAGGTCCCTAGCCCGAGAAAAGAATTTTTAAAGGAAATTGTTTGCCAAAAAATATAAAGGCTTTTTGAAATGAAATGATGCATGTTCTTGATGGTATCGTGCCCGTATTTCATTCCGAAGCCCGGTACAGGTTTAAAACAATAATTAAGTCGAATATGTGAAATTTGGTAAGAATCAGTGTTGATTTGATATAAATCTGACCTTTAGTTGTGAAAATGAAAATTTTAATGTTCTTAAGGAATTTCATGAATTTGAGGTTAAATTCGTAGTTGTTGATGTTATTTTGATGATTTGATCGCACGAGCAAGTCCGTACGATGTTTTTAGACTCTCGTGCATGTTTGGTTTGGGGCCCTGAGGATTCGGGTGAGTTTAGGCCACGAAGTGGTTTTAGACTTAGGAATATTGCTGGTATGTTGCAGCTGGGTAGCAGTCCCCTGATATTGCATTTGCGAGATCAGGCATAATCAGGGACTGCAAATGCGAGCCTTTGCTTCGAAATGTGAAAACCTCAGGGCCAGCTTTCCTCGTAAATACGAGATGTGTTTTGCAAATGCGAAGGTTGTCAGATGGGCTAGAGGTCGCAAGTGCGACGTTTTGCTTCGCAATTGTGAAGATAACAGAAATTCCCAGGGATCGCAATTGCAAACTCCTAGTCGAAATTGCGACATCTGCGACCTGTTGAGTGGGATTTTGACGGGATTCTTCTTCATTTTACAACCTTTTCAAACCCTAAACTCCTATAGGCATTTTTCTTGAAGAGAGTTCTTCCCCAAATCAAAGGTAAAATGATTCCTAACTTATTTTCTTCAATCTATAATATCTTTTTACACGATTTCACTTCAAAATTTAGGGGTTTTAATGGGAAATTGGGTAGAAGTTAGGGTTTTCAAATTTTGGGTGTTTGAACCTCAATTTGAGGTTGGATTTAAAAGCTAATTACATATCTGAGTTCGTGAGTGAATGGATGACTGGGTTTTGGTTCGAACTTCGGGTTTAGACCAAGAGGGCTTGGGGTCGATTTTTGTCTTTTTGGGGGAAACAATGGGAAATCTATTTTCATGCATTAGAATTGGTTTATTTAGCACTTATTGATGTTATTAAGTAAATTATGACAAGATACAAGTGGATAGGTTGTGGAACAGAGAAGTAAAGCGGTAGTTAAGGCTTAATCTTATTCGTGAAATCGAGGTAAGTGTTTGGTCTAACCTTAGCTTAAGGGAATAGAAGTTGTGGTCTTATTTGCTATGTGTTAGTATCGAGTACGACATATAGGTGTAGTGAGGAGTACCTATACGTTGGTGTCAAGCATGCCCATGAGTCTGATATCATGATTGTTGTGACTCTATTATGTATTGATCATGCTCAAATTGATGATTGTAAATTTTAAAAAAAGCTTATGAAAGTTCTTGGTCATTGACTATTGTTGAGTACTGGCTCAAGTTGAGTTTCATTATGTAAATAAATTATAGGAAAACGAGATTGGTTAAAGCTGAATCCCTTGCCAGGATGTTATTGTTGATATTGTTAATTCCCTTGCCGGGACATATTTTTTCCTGTTGTTTGGGTGAGGAAGAGTGTAAAATACGAAGGGTGATGTCGTGCCGATATTATGAGTGTTAATGCACGACGGGTGATGCCATGCTGTAATTTGTTAATGCACGAAGGATGACGCCGTGCCAATATTATGAGGAATAATGCACGAAGGGTGATGTCATGCCGTTTCTGTTGTTCCATATGCTGAGGACGAGAGTAAAAGCATGAAGGGTGATGTTGTGCACGTGTTACCATTTCATTATTCTTGTTGATATAGATATGATGTTAATTATGCTTCTTTATTGATGTCTCTTTATTGGTTTATTATTAGAATCTAATATTCCCCTCAGCATGTCCCCGTCCCACCTTATTCTGTTGATTCCTATTGATGTTCTAAATGAAAATACCACACAAGAGGGGGGGGTGATTTGTGTGGTACCCAATTTTTGATCTAGAAGAACCTGGTTCTTCTAGGTGTTCTAACTACTACTGTTGCGGAATTAAAAGTACAGAAAATAAGGAACACAAAGATTTTTACGTGGAAAAAACCTGGCTCAAAAGGTGAGAAAACCACGACCTACTACTCAGTAGGATTTTTCCAAACATCCACTAAAATCACTGAGCCAAAATAGCATTTACAAAACTCTTGTAAACCTAAGGATTAACTCTAATCGTAGTGTGGCACACAGCCTCAACTGTTGCGACACTTTCAAGTTAACTCTAACTTGTATACTCAAAGTACCTAATACAATTGCTTCTATGAAAGCTGGAAAGGTACAACTTTAAACCACCTACTACAATTGAACTAGAATAAGAATAAACACAATGGAACTGGTTATTCTATCTCGTTTAAGTAGCTTCAGGAGTGCACACTTAAATCTCACATAAATTGCTTGCAAAATTGCCTTGCTCTTTTGCTCTCAATTTAGTTTAACTTCTGTGTATATGCAATACCTGTAAAAGAGAACAATCACAGTTATTTAATGAGTTAGTAATTAGAGATATGATTGAGACTCAATTGCTAATCCTTTGTCGAATTTGAGTCCTAGAACAATACAAACTCCAACCCTATCCTTTATTCGGATTGTGTCCTCTTCCTATAAGGAGACTTTCTCTCCTCATCCAATATGCAACCTTTTCGATCAGTTTAGAAGATATTGCTGCTTGGTCCTTGAGACTTATCTTCTTCACGCGCATATTACATGTATAGGTTGATAAACACTGTGTCTCACATGATGGACCTAGTCCATGACTGAGTTCATTTGTCATTCTTCAAATCTTTGCCTGAACTTGGGCCAACAAATTCCCCCTTTTTGATGATGACAAACTCTGTGCTTTTACTAATCAAAGAACCCGTGGAACTCAGCTTAATCATCAACACTTTAACTTAGAATTTTAACTTATCATCAAGGACCATGTTTAATTAGGTTATAAATATCACATTATTCAGAATAAAGAGTAAAGCACAATATCTTTTTCCCCTTTTGGCATCATCGAAAAGTTGCATACACATTGTGAATCCCAGATTCAGATAATTACTCATGGCCACTGGGGCAACTGCAAATGAAAACATGGTTCAATTAATCAACAAACCAACAAACAAAATTGACTATTAAGATTAGAGTCTTCATAGAACAAGAGAGAAGCAATTTTCATTGATAAAGGATATGTTTCCACCAACAGACCACAAAAAGAAAGAAAAATTTCCAAACATGAGCAACAAAAATAGAAAAAGTCCCGAATCTGGGTCACTGGGGAGTTCTAGATGGGTGCAGAAAACAAGAACTGGACATCCTAAGGCTTGTATGAACTAGAGGGCTGGGTTTGGAGAAGGTTGAGCATATTCTGAAGCATTCCATCACTCTTCTCCTTTACCTTTGCTAGCTCAGCTCTAAGGCCATCTCTCTCAGTTTCCAATTCAGCAACACGAGCCTGCAGCCTAGCAATTTCAGCATCCTTAGTTCCACATTCTTGAACCAAAGCCCTAACCTTGCTGTTCACAGGAGTCTTCAGAGATGAACCAGGTTCAACTGGGATGGCACTTAAAGGATAGTCACAAGCCATAAGAGTCTTGACACCAAAGTATTCCTTTCTTGATACCATCTCCCATTTCTTCAAAGGCACATTCAGCCTTTCCAGAACAGTAGTCAAAAGAAACCTATATGGAGTGGCATGAGACTTGGAGCCATTGATGACCCTATCCAGTAGTTTTACAATGAAAGCAGGCCAATTTATCTAGATTCCTCTCACAAGGCACTCCATAAGAACCAGGTCCATGTAGTTGGCAGTGTGCCTCCTCTCCTGTCTGGGTAGAAACAAGTTGTTAACAAACTCAAATAGGACCTTGTGCTCAGCCCTCATCTCACTTTTCTGCAAAAACCTGGCTTCAGGCACATCTTTAGCATTTGCAGTATCACAAATATTTCTGGTGATTTGGAGAGCAGTAGGGAGAGAATCCAGACAAGGCCACCTCTGCCTCGTATAATAATCATATCCTACATTGGGTATGTCCATAATCTCACCAATTTGGTTGCATCAAAATACACCTTTACTCCTTTCACCAAGCTGATGACAACCCTATTTTTCACAGTGGCATTGGCCATAAACTCAATCAACTCCTTCCTGGCCAGCTTCCTATCTATTTCAAGGACCATGTCCTTCCACCCTTGTACAGCTAGGGCATCCACCAATATTCTCATTCCTGGCTCATCCAGGTCTTTCAACAATCTTCCTTTCAAAATCTTTCTTCTGCAAAGATGGAAAACCTATCCTGTTCTTTCTTAGACTTCTCATCTTCTTCTTCTCCACTCCATTCTTCTTCTTCTTTAGTAATTTTTACCTTTTTCCCTTTCATTGCAAATCTAGTTCTTTTGGCTAAAGAGGGTTCAGCAGATACAGGTTCAGAGGAAGCCTTCTTGAAAGAAGTCTTGAATCTTTTTGGTTTGGGGGTAGGAACTTCCACAGTTATTCCTCTTTCTGGATGGACCAGTTCCATCTCCTCCTTTTCCTCTTCTGCAGCCTCAGAACTTTCCACAACCTTTGTTTTTCCCTTCTCCTTCTTCTTTTTCCTGCTTTCTTCCAGAGCTTTTTGCAACTCTACTTCACTTTATTTAACCCTGCTTCTAGTAGCTATTCCCTTTGGTACTGAAGGGACAGTAGACTTAGGAGATGATACTTTGCTTTTCTTTGTTGTCCTGGAATTAGTTGGTGCCTTTTGTGTGGAAGCTTTACACTTCTTTGGATCATAACTGGCTCCAACCTTCTTCTGAAGATTAGCCAGTGTTTCTTCAGCAAATGAACTAGGTTCATCTTTTTGCTTACTTAAATTTACAATTGCTTCAGCCGCGTCCCCTGAGCCACTTTCCCCTGACTTGTTGCCACCTTCTTCAATACCTCCACAAGTAGCAAGAACTTTTTCTTTCCTTTTACCTCCCCTCCTATATGACTCAGCCCCCTTTACATCTTTCACAGAACCAACTAGACCAAACCTATTATCCATATTTTCAACCATATCAGAAAATACCAAACAATTATTTACCTCACTAGGGGTTTCTTGATTCTTGTCAGTGTCAGAAGACCCATGTTCTTCACCTTCGCTGGCAGAGATAAAAGCTTCAGACTCAGAGCTGGAGTTAGATTCTTTAGCAGGACTCTCCTTCTTCTGGCTAGCCCTCAATTTCTCATTTAGAGCTTTTCTCAGAGGACCAAAAGCTACAGTTTTCCTAGCCAACATTTTTTGCCTGCGAAACCTAGGTTTTGGGGTTTCACTAAGGGGTGTAGATGAGGATGTATTAGAAGGGGATACTGGTGGGGAAGTTCCAAGATTATCTTGGGGTTTAGTCATGGTGAGTTATTTCTGGAGAAGATTTGGGAATTTTGGAGAGAAAAAGATGATCAGAACTAGAGAGGTTTTTTTTACGGTTATGAGATAATGAAGAAAGGTGTGATGAGTATTTAAAGATGATTTGAATTAATTGCAGTAACGATAGATTTTTGCAGGATTCAATTAGAAGTCTAAGCACTTTAGAATTATGGTGTCTTAGTGATTAATAGGCGACGCTAGATTTTAGGCAAAAATCCTGTTTTCTTTAGAGTTCTAGGAAAATGAAACTGGTTTAATGCTCAACGGATAGAATTTCTGGGAGTTTGATGAAAGTAGGACTTCTGCTCATGATCAAAAAATTAATCTTTTTAATTGTGCAAAGTATAGAAAACATACTTGAACTTTCTCATTAACACATACTGATGAACCAGGTTCTTCAAGTAGAACTCTCTTGAACATGTCTCAAATGTCATAATAGAAAAAACTTTGTAAGAGATCAGTGAGTCATATATACACATGTCACAGGAATATACTAATTAAAGTATGAGACTGAGTAAGAATTAATCTAGATATTTACACAAAGTTGAAACTCCTAACCAAAAAATAATTTTTTTTTCATTTTTCCTTTTTTTTATTGTGCATTCTAAACTGGAACATTTAGGTAATCTTAATCATATCTAATTCCAACTTGTTCCTCTCAAAGTTTTCTCTATTCAGTGCTGTAGTGAAGATGTCAGCTATTTGTTTATCAGTAGCACAAAATTCTATTGAAATCAATCATTTCTCATAGTTATCTCTTAAGAAGTGGTGTCTAACATCTATGTTCTTATTCCTTTTATGATGAATAGGGTTCTTTGTCATACTTATAGCACTAGTGTTATCACAGAATATTAGAATACATCCCACTTCAATTCCAAAATCTACCACCTATTGTTTAATCCATAGCAATTGAGCATAACAAGAAGCAGCAGCAACATACTCAGCTTCAGCAGTAGATAGAGCTACTGAATTTAGCTTTTTAGTAGCCCATGACATAAGACATGAAATAAGGAAGTGTGCCATACCTAAGGTGTTCTTCCTATCCACTAGGAAACCTGCATAGTCAGTATCAGCATATCCTACTAGATTGAAATTACTACCTTTGGGATACAAAAGACACAGATCAGTGGTGTTTTTCAGATATCTTAGTATCCTCTTGACAGCAGTCAAGTGAGACTCTTTTGGATTTGCCTGAAAACAAGCACAAATCCCTACACTGAAAACAATGTCAGGTCTGCTGGCAGTAAGATACAAGAGTGAACCAATCATACCCCTATACAACTTTTGATCAACTGATGAACCAGGTTCATCAACATCTAATTTAGTGGCAGTTGCAATAGGTGTATCTATTTCTTTAGAATCTTCCATTTTAAACTTTTTGATTAGTTCTTTTGTATACTTCTACTAATGGATCATGGTTTCATTTGGACTTTGTTTGATCTGCAAACCTAAGAAGAAGTTAAGCTCACCCATCATGCTCATTTCAAACTCACTCCTTATTAGTTTTGCAAAGTCCTTACTCAACCTATCAGTAGTGGCCCCAAATATTATTTCATTAACATATATTTGCACAGCAAGAAGGTTTTTACCTTTTTCCCTTAAGAATAAGGTACTATCAATTTTACCTCTTTTGTAACCATGCTTCTGTAGGAATTTAGATAGCCGTTCATACCAAGCTCTTGGGCCTGCTTGAGCCCATATAGAGCCTTTTCTAACTTGTACACATGCTCAGGACATTCCTTGCTTTCAAACCCTGGGGGTTATTTCACAAACACTTCTTCCTTTAGGTAGCCATTCAGGAAGGCACTTTTGACATCCATATGATGGAGAGTGCTACAAAGGCTATGAGGAGTCTGATTGCCTCTAGTCTTGCAACTGGAGCAAATGTCTCATCATAGTCAATGCCCTCTTCTTGGCTGTAGCCTTGAACTACCAGCCTTGCCTTGTTTCTTGTGACTGTTCCATCTTTATCAAGTTTGTTCCTGAAGACCCATTTTGTACCAATGACTGATCTGTCCTTGGGTCTTAGAACTAGATGCCAAATTTGACTTCTTTCAAATTGGTTGAGTTCATCTTGCATTGCATTCACCCAATCTGCATCCTGCAAAGCTTCAACAACATTTTTAGGTTCAATAAGAGATAGGAAAACATCAAAAGTACACAGATTCTTCAGCTGTGATCTAGTTTTGACTCCAGATGTTGGATCAGTGATAATGTTCTCAGTGGGATGACAACTTTGATACTTGTGAGTTTTCACAACCAACTGATTTCTGCTAGATGTCTCTCCCATGTTTTGTTGCTGAGGAACAGGTTCATGAACAGGTTCTTTTAGGGAATTTGATTTAATTTCTCCCTGATTAGTTCCCCCTGTCAGGTTGCCCAGAGTGGAAGGACCTGTTCCATCACATGTTCCTTATTTTGATGCCACTTTGACTTATGTTGGAGATTCAGTCAATTCTTTTACCAGTCCAATGGCTTCATCTTCATGTTCATGTCTCTCAGAAAGAATGTTAGTTTCATCAAATACTACATGCAAAATTTCTTCTACACACAAAGTTCTTTTATTGAACACTTTATATGCTTTGATATGTGAAGAATATCCCAAGAATACTCCCTCATCACTTATGTGATCAAACTTACCTAGGGAGTCTTTACCATTATTGTGCACATAGCACTTGCAACCAAATGCCCTAAGATGGGATATGTTTGGTTTTCTCCCTTTAAGTAACTCATAGGGAGTCTTCTCTACCACAGGTCTGGTCATGTATCTATTGATTATGTAACATGCAGTGTTTACAGCCTCTGCCCAGAAGCTATGAGGCAATTTACTAGAAAGTAGCATGGTTCTAGCCATATCCTCAAGAGTTCTATTCTTTCTTTAAACTACTCTATTTTGTTGAGGGGTCCTAGGGGCAGAGAAATTTTGATCTATACCATTTTCATCACAGAACTCAGCAAACTTGGAATTTTCAAATTCAGTTCCATGATCAGACCTAATGGAGGCAAGTTGATTTCCTAATTGTTTCTGAGTTTTTCTAACAAATGCAGAAAACATGTCAAATGCTTCATCTTTGGAGGTTAGAAATAGAACCCAGTTAAATCTAGAATAATCATCAACTAGCACCATTACATATTTCTTTCCACCTCTGCTCATGGTTCTCATTGGACCACATAGATCTATATGGACCAGTTCCAACGACTTGGTTGTACTTACCATTTTCTTGCTTTTGAAGGATGACCTTACCTGCTTCCCCTTTGCACATGCCTCACAAACTTTGTCTTCCTTGAACTTGATATTAGGTAGCCCTATCACCAAGTCTTTAGAGACTAATTTGTTAAGCTGATTTAGACTTGCACGACCAAGTCTTTTGTGCCACAGGAGGGGATCATTAACCAACACACTTAAACAAGTGAGTTCATTTTCTGAAAGAGTGGACAAATCTACAATGTAAATATTGTTAACTCTTTTTCCCTGCAAAACAATCTCGTCAGTGGTAAGGTTAATTACAAAGCATTTGGTGGATGTAAAAGCCACAAGGTTACCTCTGTCACACAATTGTGACACACTTATTAAGCTATATTTCAAGCCATCTATCAAGTAGACATTCTCTATGGAATGAGAATTTGTTTTGCCTACCTTTCCAACCCCAATGATCTCACCTTTTTTTCCATTACCAAAGGAGACATTACCTCCTTTTAAGTCCTCAAGTGAAAGGAATTGGTCCTTGTTACCAGTCATATATTTTGAGCAGCCACTATCTATATACCATATTTGTATCCTTCGTTTCACTTGGACCTGCAAAAAGAAATCAGGGGTTAGTCTTAGGAACCCAAACTAGTTTGGGTACCTTTGTATAAGCAAAAGGATGAATCAAATTCCTTCTTGCCCATCCGGGCAGCTTATTTTCCTTTTGAACAAAAGCTTTATTCTTTTGACTGGTCTCTTTTTTTTTGCATTACATTCATATTTGTAATGGCTAGTCTTACCACATTGTGTGCAGATTTTATTTTCAGAAAGTGTGAGGTACTTGCTTTTAGGATCCCATTTTGGAGCTTGGGTCTCATAGCGAAGCCCTCTTCTGTTGCTACTGTGATGCTCTTGCAGTAGAAGAGTGCATCAGAAGCCTTGTTCTGCTTGCAAGTTTTGTCTAGTTCATGTTTCACCTTTCCTAGATCTTCCTTTAAGACTTTGATGAATTCATCTTTCTTATACAATTCATCTTTCATTTTTCCCAAATTTTCTTCTAAAGTGAGACATGTGTGATCAACTTTCTTCTTTCCTATTCCTAGTTTTAGTTTTAAGTTTTCAGACCTAAGTTCTAGGACACTGTTATCAAGTTCAAGAACCTGGTTCTTCAACTCAGCATTTTTGTTATCACTCTCATTTGCCCTAGACTCTAGACTTTTGCATTTTGCTTTTAGGATCATACATTCCCTAGACATACTTTCCTTCTCATTGTTAATTATCTCAGACTCATCAATGAAGTCTAGTAATAGCTCATCCAACCTTTCTTTAGACAAGAATTTAATCTTGTCTTTGAGATGAAAATACTTACCTCTTGTTCATCATCTGATTCTCCAATGGCCATCGGTTCTTGCTCTTCTTCAGCTTCATCTTCAGAGTCTTCATCTGAGGTTTCTCCAAAGCAGCAACCATAGCCTTGGTTCAACCTTTGTTTCTTTTTGGTTGAACTTGTTCCTTCTTCCTGTTCCTTCGTTCAGCCCTTTCTTTCTTCCACTCAATTTCCCATTGAGGGTAATTCTTGATCATGTGATCAGTCTTACCACACTTGTAGCAACCCTCATTGGTCTGTTTCTCAGGAACTCTTGACTTGTTGAAGGTTGTACCTCTTGAAGAACCCTTTCATCTCATCAGGTACTTTTTGAAATCCCTAGTGATCATAGCCATCTCATCATCTTCCAGATCTGAACCTTCAGCAATTTTGAGAGCTAAGCTTTTCTCCTTCCGGGATGTATCCATCTTCATGGTTTGCCTTCTCATTTCATAAGCAGTCAGATTTCCAATCAATTCATCCAGTCTGAGAGTAGCAATATTCTTGGATTCCTGAATAGCAATGATTTTTCTTTTCCATGTGACTAGCAGAACCCTTATCAGAATTTTCTCAACCTTGTCTTCTTCAAGAATAACCCTTCCAAGAGACTTAAGTTCATTTGTCAGTGTAGTGAATCTAGTATATATCTCCTGGTTAGTTTCTCCTTCCTTCATAGTAAAATTCTCATATTGAGAATGCAACAGTGTTCCTATTGATCTGTTCACTTGAGGTGTTCCTTCATGGGCCACTTGCACAGTGTCCCATATCTCCTTAGCAGTAGTATAACATTAGATCCTACTGTACTCATCTAGACCTAGTCCACACACAAGCCATTTCTTGGCCTTAGTATTTTTCTCCCACTTCCTCAGGTCTTCAGCAGTGCAGTCATCCCTTGTCTTTGGCACATCAATTCCTTCAGCATTATTCTTTGTAGTTGCTAGGGGACCATGAGTGACTATGTCCCAGAGTTTATAGTCTTCCCCTATGATGTGATCTCTCATCCTGTTCTTCCACCAATAATAGTACTGACCATTAAAAAGTGGAGGCCTAGTAGTGGATTGCCCTTCCCAGTTCCCAGGTGGTGCACTCATGTTGATCTTCTCCTAAGGTGTTAGCCGCTTCAAGGACAACCTGCACTGATACCAATTGATGTTCTAAACGATAATACCATACAAGAGGGGGTGATTTGTGTGACACGCAATTTTTGATCTAGATGAACCTTGTTCTTCTAGGTGTTCTAACTACTACTTATGTGGAATTAAAAGTACTGAAAATAAAGAACACAAATATTTTTATGTGGAAAACACTTGGCTCAAAAGGTGAAAAAACCACGACCTACTACTCAGTAGGATTTTTCCAAACATCCACTAAAATCACTGAGCCAAAATAGCATTTACAAAACTCTTATAAACCTAAGGATTAACTCTAATCGTAGTGTGGCACACAACCTTAACTGTTGCGACACTTTCAAGTTAACTCTAACTTGTATGCTCAAAGTACCTAATACAATTGCTTCTATGAAAGCTGGAAAGGTACAACTTTAAACCACCTACTACAATTGAACTAGAATAAGAATAAACACAATGGAATTGGTTCTTCTATCTCGTTCAAGTAGCTTCAGGGGTGCACATTTAAATCTCACATAAATTGCTTGCAAAATTGCCTTGCTCTTTTGCTCTCAATTTAGTTTAACTTCTGCGTATGTGCAATACCTGTAAAAGAGAACAATCACAGTTATTTAATGAGTTAGTAATCAGAGTTTGATTGAGACTCAATTGCTAATCCTTTGTCGAATTTGAGTCCTAGAACAATACAAACTCCAACCCTATCTTTTATCCGGATTGTGTCCTCTTCCTATAAGGAGACTTCCTCTCCTCATCTAATATGCAACCTTTTCGATCAGTTTAGAAGATATTGTTGCTTGATCCTTGAGACTTATCTTCTTCACTCGTATCTCACATGTATAGGTTGATAAACACTGTGTCTCACATGATGGACCTGGTCCATGACTGAGTTCATTTGTCATTCTTCGAAACTTCACCTGAACTTGGGCCAACACCTATTGTTATGATTATGTTTGTATATGATTTAACTGCACATGTATATATGATTGTCGTGTTATAACCTCATCACTACTTCCCCAAGTTTAGGCTCGTTACTTACTCAGTACATGGGGTCAGTTGTACCGATGCTATACCCGACACTCTTTTGTGTAGATTTCAGTACTGCATCCGGTGAGTAGTTGAGGTAGCTACCTTCAGTCTAGGGAGACCAAGGTAGATCTGCTGACGTCCACATTGTTTTAGCTTTCTGCTGTCTCTTTTCATTCCGAGAACAGTTGTACTTTTCTTTTCAGACCAGTGGTTGTAGTAATTCATAGATGTTCGTGAATTTGTGACACTAGATTCGTGATTGGATTATTTAAAATTGTTATAACTCTTCCGCACTTCTCATTAGCTTAGCCTTAGTTGCGTTTTATATCTGTTTGGGTTGATTGTTAATATGTAGAACCTAAATGGTTGGCTTGCCTAGCTTTCACGAGTAGGCGCCATCACGACTCCCAAGGGTGGAAATCCGGGTCATGACATCGTAACACCAGGGATATGTAGGCAACTCCAGAACCAGGGTTCGGCCCCCATCATCTCACATTCAATTCGGCCAAAATCGGTCATCATTTTCTTTACCCGACAATTCTTTCACCATTCCCAGGTAAAGAGGGGCAGCTGTTGATACCAAATTTTCCCTCATACTTTTTCAAAATACAGATGTACTTTCAAAACAATAATTGTGCATCATTATTTAGTATACAAATCTATACAATCATTTTCTATAATTTTACATAATTTTTAGAGCTTTTAAATTAATTTTCCTCCATTAAAGTTACTTGAATAATTATTAATTATTCCTTCAATCTATTTTTGGGATGACTCAATTACCTAAAATCGTTATCTTTGCATCTATAATATTTGCTTAAGGTATTTTACTCTATTTTTTTATAATTACATTAGTATTTTAGGCTACTTGCACAATCTTTCAATAATAGCCTATATTTTACATTTGTATTGCATTTTCCATTTTATTCAGGGTCAAAGTAGTATTTATATTTTTATAATCTTCTATTATTGTTTTAATTACTAATTTGCATAAATGGCATTTTTTACATTTTAATAAATATTTTTTATTAAATTATTTTCCCTTAATTCCCTATTTTAAATATGACCCAAAATTAGGCTTAATTTCTGACCATTAAGGTCCAAATAAACCCCTCGCCCAACAACCTCACCATCCCAAACGACCCAATTCCCCAACACAGTACAAAAATCGACCCCAACCTATTATAATCCCAGTCGTTGATCAGAATTGATCAAAATTGATCAAGGACACAAAATATTTCCCTCTACTCTCCTTATATCCCCTCACCCAAACCCTAGTCCCCATTCTGTCTTCAGCACCCGCCCTAAAACACTCCTTCCCCTCACAGAAACCCTAGCCGCCTTCTCAAGCCTCTCCAAATCTGTCTCAACCATGGATTATTTCCATGATTTTCTTGCCTTTTGTATGTTATCTCGCTATTTTCTACAAATCTATGGTATACCTAGTACTTTCCTAAACATGGCAAGTACTATCTCTTCAAATCCGGCCACTCCACTTCAATGGCTTGAATCTGGACAAAATCTCGTCCATATACATTTATATCAAGGCTATATGGGTCCAATTAGCTAGGATCTCCGGTTAATTTCCGATTTTGTCAACTAGGATTTACTTATTTCCTAAGCCCGATTTTTATTGATTCTGCATGTTAATACTTCCTTATTTATGTTTGATTCTACAACTTTCCTTGTTTACTTGTTCAATTTCTGCTACTATATAAACCCCTCCCTATTTCCCTTGAGGACAGACTTGAATCGCTATAATCTCACTAAAATTTGAATCTCTATTCTATTATTCCTTCATTATCTCGTTCTATACTCTGGTTCTTGGCCGGCTGAAGGCCAAGGCCACCGAAATTCTGGGTTCTTGCTCTTCGTTGATATTCAGAATGCTGTGGACTTTTGTTCTTTCTTGTTTTTCACTTAACTAGTGAGTTACTGGACTTCGTAATTTCATTCCTACGTATTTGTGATTTGCATATGTTTTCACCCCTGAAGTTTTGCTTAATGTGTTCTTCTAGCTTATTTTTGTGTGCAATTCTGTTTGTTCTACATCAATTTTAGTTCTCCTTAACTTCTAACTTCATATTGACCGTTTAAAGCATGGCTAAACCTGATTTGAGTAAATTAGATTCCTTTCAAGCTTATCTAACTTATGTGTTACAACTTACTGATGTTTTGGACGTTTGCACTTTAGCATCTCTTTGTTGTTTAATTTTGCTATCAATCCTGTTACTTGAACATGCTTTGCTTAAATAATTTGTATTCCTTTAATAGACTACTTGATTGTGTTAAAAAGAATGAATGAATACATTCACTATATGACACAAGCCTGTTTCCTACCATATTCTGAATTTGTTGTGATGATGTCTTATCTATATCACATGTTTTGAGCATGTTCTCTATTAGTATGCTTCTAGTATGTCTTGACTTCCTTGACTTTCCAGTAGTTGAAATGATCCATTCTCATCCTGTCTAAATTTTTTTGCCAATTAATAGGATTCCCTCTTGTGACACTAGGACATATACGTAGTATAATTTCAACCTCTTCCTTTCTAAGAGTCTGTGTACCCCAATCCTGCAAATCTGTTCTATTAATGTGTGACTACTTATGCACTAGGTGTTAAAATTTTTCTTCTGAATCTTTGCTAAGTTTGTTCTTAAAACCTAAAGCATGTTTGATTATCTATTCTATGTGTTCAACTTGACTATGTTTATATCCTTCAGTGTTGTCTCTCAACCTTAGTTTACTCTCTTTCACTTGTTACCTAGATTCTTTTGAGTTCTCATTCTTAATCAGCTGAAATCCATAGCTACTTAGGTTCTATCATTGACCTCCCTGTGTGAGCACTGCTCGGGGTATTGAGACCCTTGTGAACTCTGACATACTAGGGTATAAGGTTCCTTAGCAATTTGTCCTAACTAGTCCATTCTGCCCCTTTTTACCTACTGAATAAACCAATAGGCTTGTGTAAATGGCTGTTTTCTACACCTTTAATCAACTATGGCTACTAGGTTTTAGCTATTTTGTGTTGGATTAACTGTGACTTCTGGGCTGTGGTGAAACCTGTATGGATACGAAATTGAAGGCCTGACTAGGCTGGGTATACGTTAGGCCTGTCTTAGGCCCACTACAATTATTTGTAACTTTATAATTTTTTTCATTTATTGGGCCTATAATAATGTTGTAATAACAATTGGGTGTTAGTAAAATTGGGAAAATGGTGTCTATTCTAATGTTTGCATGAAACGGGTAGCAATCCTTCCTATAGGTGTTTAATTTGTTCAAACATGTTCTGCTCTTATGTGTTTGTTAGATAACTTGCCTATAGGACCTGAGTGTTTACTTCTTTCAACATGTTCTACGCCTATGTGTTTTGTTAGACATCATGCCTATAGGGAATAAAATATTAATGACCATGTCGACGCCCCATTTTTCTAAAGCAAAATCGGGTTTACCACATTTGGGAACACAACTTTATTCCCGTTTGTGAATTGGGTTTTTGGAGTTGAAGAGTTGCCACCTAATAATTAAGTACATTAGAACACCAAGGATTTTGAATTGGAAAACCAGAGTTTGGGTAAGGTCTAGAAATTATCTCGAAGGGAAGGTGTTAGGCACCCCTCAAGATCTACTAGTGTGGTTCCCGTCCATGCTATGTTGTGACTTTTATGCAAACCGATACACAAATAACTTTACACATAAGGGTTGCAAATAGGTGCATGACAAACATGTTGGAATCAAGGTTTAGATTATCTATAGTTTACTTGAGAAGGTCTAAATACGGAAAATTAATTAATCAAAATATTGAGTAAACAAAGAGGAAAGATTTGAAAGAAAAGGGATAATGCAGTAAAATCAAAGAGTAATTTTGAGTAGTTGAAAAGACAGGATTTTGTCGATATTAAGAAAAACTATATAAGGGAAGGGGTCCTAGGTTTATACATCACATGGATCATTCGCACAATACCGGTAACCAATCGTGTGATCATCATCTCCATGTCTACCCTTCCTACCCCGTTGATGTATTAAGCGCGGAATGTATCGTTACTTATTGCATGCTAGTACCCATCCCAATCCTATCAGTCCCGGAGGCATGTGGGACTAACTAATCATAAAGGGAAAAGGAATTTGGGGTCTTTTGAGAGTTTTGAAAGGACAAAATACTAAGGCGACATTCAAAACACATAATACAGATATGGGTAAACAAGCAAACAAATAGGGTTTAAGTAGGCCTCCTTATGTCAAATAAAGGCATATAGTTTAGCATGTCTTTCATGTACTGGTTTGGTCTGAATTAACTTAAAGCAATGAATGGATTGGTTCAACACATATTTTTAGATAAGAAGTCCGCATTAGGTCTGCTCGGATGCAGTTGTCTACGACTGACCCAAAGATTAATTAACCAATCTTTGTCTATGTGTTGAATAGAAATATTGATTTTGAAAAGCAAACTGATTATAAAAGAGTTAGCCATTTTTGTCAGAGTAAAATAAGTTTTAGAAAAAGGTGCAGATTTATTATAGAAAACGATTCACCAACTTTATCAGAAGGAAATAAGTTTTAAAAAACGCACTGATTTGAAAAGGTTTACCAGAAAGGAACGAATTTCAGAAGAAATGTAGACTGATTAGAAAAAGGTTTGCCAGTTTTATCAGAAAGGAATGCATTTAAAAAAAAGAGAGAAAAATAAAAGATGCAGAAGATTACCGGTTTTAGCAAAATAGACACGAGTTTTAGCAATCGATACTGTTTTAAGCGAATGAGATAGTTCAGAATCAAGATTTCCTATAGGCATACTTTCTATACGTTCACTGATTTTAATACCTTTCAGATGTTAACAGGAGCTTATGAATATGGTATCTATATACAATTTTATTATTAAGTCTATTGTTTGCCTAATGACATTTATATATGCAGAGATGGGGGCAGAACTTAGATTCTAAGAATAAGTACAAGTGCAATAGAGAGAGGGTTTGGGAATGCCAAGGCAGGCTGGTGGTCATGCCCAGCCATATGATAGACTGGCACACCCCTGACCAAACTATCAGTCAAACAAATAAGAGTAAGACCTATTGAAGGTCAGACTAGGGTCTGGACAATGATTAGGACACTACCAAACGGAAGTCTCAAACTCAACATACATATAAAGGGGAATGTGGATGGGAATTGAAAGAGTTTAAGACTCAAGAGGGTCCAGTTCATGTCCGTGGACAATAATATCAAGTATTCCCATGTTTTTGAACCATAACTTAGCCATATAAAGGGGATTAGGGTTTGGGATTCATATAAGAACAGAACAATGAAAGTAAATTTGCAGAAAGTTACAGCATGTAGACAGTAAAACAAACAAGGAATGGACTATAGAATAAACACATGGAGGGAGAGGCAGGAATTAAACATAAGAACATACCAGTTGCAGAAAAACAAGCAAAGAAAAGCAGGACTCTTGCAAACAAGCCACAATCAGAGAAAGCTTTATGTATGAGTGAGTTCAGAGCAAGAACTAGAGTGTTTATGTGAGAAATTAAAAGTTGATCGTGTCCAAAATTTACTTTCTAGAGTGCTGAAGGGAAACCCCTTTTATAGCGTAGAGAAAACCTTAAAAATCAGTCTCAAATATTCTCCCTTAAGTTAGGGGATTCAATTTCAAACGGGAGAGTGTAAATAAGGAAAGGAAATTTGAGTAAAATCTTTTATAGTAGCATAAAAAGAGAAAATACATAAAGCTTATTTAAGGAAAGAACTCAATGGTACTTGGTTTGTAAAGAAAAACGAAAGAGAATCAGTTAGACAATCTAATAAAATCAAGGCAACAGGCTTAATTCGAATGAACCCAGCCAGAAATAGGTAGAGGAGGTTCAATCGAAGGAAAATCAGTGCAATCAGTCAAAACCCCATCAAAGGAAACCAAAATCAATCAAGTAGTCGTCAAAACCTTTTGAAAGAGGAGTTTCTTCACATATAAAACAGACAAATCAAACAAAGAATCTAACATTGAAGTATTTAGGATCATAAAAAAAAGAATACGACTTTAGTCATAGACTCATAGTGAGCCTGCAGGTTAAGGGTTCCAAAGTGGAACCCTAATTCAACTTGTCAAAGAAACCCCCAAATTCTAGGGTTTCGAATTGAATCAAACACAGAAACGAGAAGGCAAGTGAACTGACTCAAGGAGTCTCATAAGAAACAAACAAATAATGATAGCAGGTTTGAAGCAATCAAAGAGAGAAAAGGTGTGAAGAACATATTTTAGAAAACTCAGAACTTAGGCTGGTCCAGAATAGATGAAACACGCTTAACAAGAACATAAGCAAACGTCAAGAAACTCAGTAGTAAACACACATGGTAGAAGAGTGAGGAAAATTTAACACAGATTAATCATGTGAGCACACATATAAAAGAAGAGAAGAACAATACAAGCGTGATAGAGAAAAAAAGCATACGAGCATAACACAGACAAACATCTAAAAGAAAAGAACAACAAGAATCAAAAGGCTTTTAGAAACCCTAATTTGAAATCAAACAATTTTGAGGAGAAAATTGCGGGGAAAACACTCAAAACATCAAGAAGAACATAGACATAGCATAGATCTAAACAAATAACGGTGAAAGAACCTCAAATGGCTTAGGGTAAGCGAGAAAGGTTTGGAAGAACAGGATCAGATCCGGAGTCGAAAAGGTCAGGAATCAAGCTTCCAGTGCTTGAATATGCTGGAGCGTGACCGGAAAATCATAAATCTACAGGTCTGAGATGGATCTGAGAGAGGACCATCTTGGTCAAGCCTCCAAACTTCGAATAGCTCAGGCTCAGTGGAGAGAGAAGGTGGGTACAGACCATCTATGGTAGGAGATGCCATGGATTCCGGTGGGAATGAGGTGAGATAAGGCGGGAGGTGATTAGGGTTTAGGAGGAGGCTAGAGAGCGTTTGAGGGAGACGAAGGGAGTTAGAGGCGGCATCTTTATTCAAATGAGGTAGGGTTAGAGGGTTTAGGTGATTAAAAAAGGAAAGGAAGGATATCAGCCGTTGATCAAAATGATCAATGGCTTGGATTTTTAAAAAAAAACTGGGCGAGTTTGAGGACGGGTCGTGGATTGGGTATTTTAGGAATTGGGGTCGTTTAATTTGGGGGGCAGAATTGGGCCAATTGAGGCTACAATTAAAAGGGAGAAAAGGCTGTTATTGAAATAGAAATAGGCTAAGTGTTAAATGGCCAATTTTCCCCTTTTTTTATTTTGTAACAAATAGTAATAATGATTTTAAAAATAAATTAAAAATATTGAACAAACAAATACTATATAAATGTTAATTCAAAAATACTGGAAATAGTTTTATAATCATAGAACACTGTTAATCATAAGATAGGCTATAATTGCAATTGCATGCAATTTAGCTTTAAACATACCAAATAAATTTGTAAAAAATGTACAAAAATTACCTTAATTATATATTTTGGTGTAAATATGAGAATGAAATAAGTTATTCATCAAAAGTGATTATTTTTTTCAATAATTTTTTGATTTTGTTGTATTAAAATAGGCAATAAATTGGCTAAAAAATCATTAAAATTTTAGAAAAGTACCAAAACTCTTGGGCGTGCTCATATATGCACATATATGCTATAGGAAGTATTTTGGGTATAAAATACCTAGGGAAAAATTGGGTATCAACAGCTGCCCCTCTTTACCCGAGGAGCATGAAAGAGTTGTCGGGTAAAGATAAGATGGCCAATTTTGACCGGAAACGGTGATTTAAAAGAATTTTGATCGAGCTCTGGTTTATGAGCTACCTACATATCCCTGGTCTTACAGGAATCAGGCCACATGTAGTTCAGGAACTATTAGCGGAACGTGCCAGTGGAGATTTGAAAAGGCAGGACACGATGTTTAAGTTGGAAGAGGTATTAAAAATCTGATAGGCTGCGGGAATCGGAGCAGGATCGCTCCTGCTGAGACGGTCGTTTACTAGCCATTGTACCTGCAAGTAGGAAATGCAACATACATTGGGCATAAATTTATTGTGATACAAGTTCCCATTGGACCATGAATGCTGTCTTTGGACGATTAGGATGACGTCCTCGGACCATGACGTCCCGGGCCATGAAGAGCGTAAATAAAGATTCGTAGGCTATGAAATGATATTCTCGGGCCATGATAATGGTGCCTCCAAACCATGATGCCTTTGAATGATGATGTGCAGAATATAAAAGCGGGATCCTCGGGCCATGGCATGGTATTCTCGGGCTATGAAGATTGTGCCTCCGAACAATGATGCCCTTGGATGATTTGGCAGTATTTCAGCCCATAAAATGCAAGATTTGGTGGTATTACAGCCCATGAAAAATGTAAATGGCGAAACTTAAAATAAAGCTGGCGATATTTCAGTCGATAGAAATTTAAATGGCGATATTTCAGCCGACAGCAATGTAAATGGCAATATCTTAGCCGATGGAAACTTATATAAAGCATGGCGATATTTTAGTCGATGTAAAAATGTAAATGGCGATATTTCAGCCGACAGGAATTTAAATAAAGCTGGCGCTATTTCAGCCGACGTAAAAATATAAATGGAGTTATTTCAGCCGACGGAGATTTAAATAAAGCTGGCGCTATTTCAACCGATGCAAATAGAGGTGACGATATTTCAGCCGACAGAAATTTAAATAAAGCCAGTGATAGAGATTTAGATATAACTGGCGATCTTTCAGCCGATGCCAAAAATTAAATAAGGTTGGCAATATTTCAGCCGATGCAAATAAGGTTGGTGATATTTCAGCCGATGCAAATAGAGGTGGCGATATTTCAGCCATGCAGGATGGAGACAATGCTTAGTCTCGAAAGGCAGAAAGGTAGCCTTATGCAATGCAGGAAATGCAGGAGACAATGCTTAGTCTCGGAAGGCAGAAAGGTAGCCTTATGCAATGCAGGAAATGCAGGAGACAATGCTTAGTCTCGGCAGGCAGGAAGGTAGCCTTATGCAATACAGGAAGTGCAGGAGACAGTGCTTAGTCTCGGAAGGCAGAAAGGTAGCCTTATGCAATGCAGGAAATGCAGGAGACAATGCTTAGTCTCGGCAGGCAGGAAGGTAGCCTTATGCAATACAGGAAGTGCAGGAGACAGTGCTTAGTCTCGGAAGGCAGAAAGGTAGCCTTATGCAATGCAGGAAATGCAGGAGACAATGCTTAGTCTCGGCAGGCAGGAAGGTAGCCTTATGCAATACAGGAAGTGCAGGAGACAGTGCTTAGTCTCGGAAGGCAGAAAGGTAGCCTTATGCAATGCAGGAAATGCAGGAGACAATGCTTAGTCTCGGCAGGCAGGAAGGTAGCCTTATGCAATACAGGAAGTGCAGGAGACAGTGCTTAGTCTCGGAAGGCAGAAAGGTAGCCTTATGCAATGCAGGAAATGCAGGAGACAATGCTTAGTCTCGGCAGGCAGGAAGGTAGCCTTATGCAATACAGGAAGTGCAGGAGACAGTGCTTAGTCTCGGAAGGCAGAAAGGTAGCCTTATGCAATGCAGGAAATGCAGGAGACAATGCTTAGTCTCGGCAGGCAGGAAGGTAGCCTTATGCAATACAGGAAGTGCAGGAGACAGTGCTTAGTCTCGGAAGGCAGAAAGGTAGCCTTATGCAATGCAGGAAATGCAGGAGACAATGCTTAGTCTCGGCAGGCAGGAAGGTAGCCTTATGCAATACAGGAAGTGCAGGAGACAGTGCTTAGTCTCGGAAGGCAGAAAGGTAGCCTTATGCAATGCAGGAAATGCAGGAGACAATGCTTAGTCTCGGCAGGCAGGAAGGTAGCCTTATGCAATACAGGAAGTGCAGGAGACAGTGCTTAGTCTCGGAAGGCAGAAAGGTAGCCTTATGCAATGCAGGAAATGCAGGAGACAATGCTTAGTCTCGGAAGGCAGAAAGGTAGCCTTATTCAATGCAGGAAATGCAGGAGACAATGCTTAGTCTCGGAAGGCAGGAAGGTAGCCTTATGCAATACAGGAAATGCAGGAGACAGTGCTTAGTCTCGGAAGGCAGAAAGGTAGCCTTATGTAATGCAGGAAATGGAGGAGGCAGTGCTTAGTCTCGGAAGGAAGAAAGGTAGCCTTATGCAATGCAATAAATAAAGATGAAGAGTAACGAAATCTCTTAGTTGAGTGGTGATGGTTGATAGTCGATTGTCATTGTGGCATGCTGGGGATATTGTGTGCGGATAGTACTTGTAAATAGGAGACGATCCTGAGAGTTGTATCCCTGAAAAAGTATGATCATGTAATCATATCTGATAATTTTATGTCTTGGGTGCCTGCATCCAAAGAAAAATCGTGAGTTCTGTCAAGGGGGAAGGTTAGGAATTCATCTTCCCGTGGACTGCTCTCGTCCTACTCGGCTCTTGTTTTCATTGGGGGTAGCGCTACTGACAAAGCTGTTCTAATAGTATTCATGCATAGTTTGGTAATATAATTAAAAGAAAAATATGATGCAAATACATAATAAAAAAGCGATCTTAGATGAACTGACAACTGCGACATGGTTCAAGATGCTGCAACCTCTTTTGCTCCGGAATTTTGAGGGTCCTCCTTAAAATTCTGCCCCAGTTTACTGGGTTGGTGCCTCTGACGGCTGCGCGCAATGAGTGGCGAAAGTCAACTTCGGAATTTTGAGGGTCCTCCTCAAAATTCTGCCCCAATTTCAAATATTGGGGGGGGGTGGGGAATGGAAATTTTATTGGATTGTGACCGAACCCATAGGGCTGCCTACGTATTTGCTCTTAAACGAGAATCAGGTCAGGCGTAGTTCAAATTACATCATAATGGTTACACATAGTATCAGTTCATTGCAACTGAATTGATTGGCTTTGGCCAGACTTCTCCATCCATTTTCGCAAGTATGAGGGCTTCTCCTGTTAGAACTCGATGAACCATGTACAGACCTTGCCAGTTTGGAGAGAATTTCCCTTTGGCTTCATCTTGATGTGGAAAAATCTTCTTTAACACCAGCTACCCTGGTGCGGACCGTTTTGGTCTGACTCTCTTGTTAAAGGCTCTGGTCATTCTATTCTGATAAAGCTAACCATGGCAAATTGCATTCAGTCTTTTCCCGTCGATAAGGGCTAGCTGCTCATAGCAAAACTTTACCCATTCTGCATCTTCAAGTTCGGCCTCCTACATAATTCTCAGGGAGGGAATCTCCACTTCGGCTAGGATAACTGCCTCGGTACCGTAAACCAACATATAAGGAGTTGCCCAAGTTGATATGCGGATGGTGGTACGGTATCCCAATAGAGCAAACGATAGTTTCTCATGCACTTGCTTGTATTTTTCTATCATTTTCCTTAGTATCTTTTTGATGTTCTTGTTGGCTGCTTCTACGGCTTCATTTATCAGAGGTCTGTAGGCTGTAGAATTATTGTGCTTGATCCTGAAGGCTTCACTGTTGAGGTTGGAACCATTTTCAGTGATGATTAACTTTGGGATGCCAAACCGGCAAATTATGTGGTTGCGGACAAAGTCTGCCACAACCTTCTTGGTTACCACCTTGTATGAAGCTGCTTTAACCCATTTGGTAAAATAATCAATTGCCACTAGAATAAACCTGTGCCCATTTGATGCGGCTTGCTCGATAGGTCCGATGACATCCATTCCCCAAGCGACAAACGGCCGTGGTGAGCTTGTTACATTAAGCTCGTTAGGAGGTACCTTTATCATGGCTGCATAAATCTGGCAACGGTGTCACTTCCGAACATACTGGATGCAGTCTGTTTCCATGGTCATCCAAAAATATCCAGCTCGGAGTATTTTCTTGGCTAAGACAAAACCATTCATATGTGAACTACAAGTCCCTGCGTGGATTTCCTCCAATAACCTGGATGCCTCCTTTGCTTCGATGCATCTTAATAGTCCAAAATCAGGAGTCTTCCTATACAGTATTTCCCCTCTATAAAAGAAGTGATTGGATAACCTTCACAGTGTGTGCTTTTGTGTGGTGTTTGCAAGTTCTGGATATTCTCCTGTTGACATATACTTCTTAATATCGTGAAACCATGGTTTTCCATCTGCTTCTTCCTCTACATGAGAACAGTAAGCAGGTTGATCCTGGATTTTTTTATTTTGATGGGTTCAATGAAGTTCTTATCTGGATGCTGAATCATGGATGATAGAGTGGCCAATGCATCGGCGAACTCATTTTGAACCCTGGGGACATGCTAGAATTCTGTCTTTGTAAACATTTTCCTTAACTCTTATACATGGTGCAAGTATATGAGTATTTTGGAGTTCTTGTTTGACCATTCCTCTCGGACCTGATGTATAAGCAAGTCTGAGTCCTCGGTCACTAGTAATTCCTAAATGTTCATGTCAATGGCTAGTTTGAGCCCTAAGATACAGGTTTCATACTCGGCCATATTGTTGGTGCACGGGAACCTGAGTTTGGTTGACACCAGGTAATGCTGACCTATTTCTGATACTAGGACCGCTCCTATGCCAACCCCCTTAAAATTTGCTACTCCATCGAAAAACATTCTCCAGCCATCATAGGATTCTGCAATGTCTTCGCCTACGAGAGAGACCTCTTCATCAGGAAAATATGTCTTTAGAGGCTCGTATTCTCCACCCACGGGATTTTCGGCAAGATGATAGGCTAGCGCATGTCCTTTGATTGCCTTTTGAGTCACGTAGACAATATCAAACTCACTCAGCAATATTTGCCATTTGGCCAGCTTGCCCATAGGCATGGGCTTTTGAAAGATGTACTTCAGTGGATCTATCCTTGATATGAGATAAGTAGTGTAGGCACAAAAATAATGCCTCAACTTCTAAGCTACCCAAGTTAGAGCACAATAGGTGTGTTCTAGCAGGGAATACCGGGCCTCGTATGGGGTGAACTTCTTGTTGAGATAGTAGATGGCTTGCTCCTTTCTCCCCGTTTCATCATATTGTCCCAAAACACAACCAAATACTTCATCCAGTACTGCAAGGTAGAGCAATAGCAGTCTACCTGGTTCGGGCGAAACCAGAACTGGCGGTGTTGATAGGTATTCCTTGATTCTGTCGAAAGCCTTTTGATTATCATCAGTCCAGTTAGTGGCAGCGTCCTTTTTCAACATCTTAAAGATTGGTTTGCGAATGACGGTGGACTGGGCTATGAACCGACTGATGTAGTTGAGTCTTCCCAAGAAACTCATAACCTTTTTCTTGTTCTTTGGCGGTGGAAAGTCCTGAATGGCCTTAACCTTTGACGGATCTAGTTCTATTCCTCATCGACTTACGATGAACCCAAGCAGTTTTCTGGCAGGAACCCCGAATGCACATTTGGCGGGTTTCATTTTCAGGTTGTACCTTCTTAATCTATTGAAGAACTTCCTCAAATCTTCCATGTGGTCCATGGCTTTCTTGGATTTGACTATGAAATCATCTACATACACCCTGATCTTTTTGTGTATCATGTCATAGAAAATAGTAGTCATGGACCTCATTTAGGAGGCCTTACCATTCTTTAATCCAAACGGCAACATCTTGTAACAATACATTCCCCACGACGTGATGAAAGCTATTTTTTCTGCGTCTTCCTCGTCAATCCATATCTGATGATATCCGGCAAAACAATCGACAAATGACTATAGCTCGTGCTTGGCGCAGTTATCGATCAGGATGTGTATGTTTAGCAGTGGGAAGTCGTCTTTCGAACTGGCCCGGTTGAGGTCCCGGTAGTCGACACAGATTCTGACCTTTCCGTCCTTCTTTGGAACTGGCACAATGTTGGCTAACCATGTCGAGTATTCCACTACCCTGAGGACCTTGGCTTTGACTTGCTTGGTGACTTCTTCCTTGATTTTCAAACTCATGTCCGGCTTGAACTTTCTGAGCTTTTGTTTTACCGGCGGACACATTGGATCTGTTGGCAGTTTATGAGCTATGATCGATATACTGAGACCGGTCATATCATCATACGACCAAGCAAATATGTCCTCATACTCTTTTAAGAACTCCGTGAACTCTTTCTTTTCTGACAGTGACACGTGAACACTGATGCGCATTTCCTTGAAATTCTCTGCATCCCCCAAGTTGACGACCTCAGTTTCGTCCAAGTTAGACTTAGGTCTATTCTCAAAATCCACAATCTCTTTAACAACCTCTTCTGGTATTTCATCCTCTTCTGAGTCTATGTCCATTTGTTGCGCTACCTCGTCGCATATCACATTTGTCGGTTCATCAAGATAAGTAATAGTAATGTTGTGTAAAAGTAAATTAAACGACAGAGAAAAATAATAAGAGCGAGATTTAAATAAGGAATTGAAATGCTTTGATAAATGTTGAAAATTGTTTTGAACATTGGGGCTCTTTTCAAAATTTTAGAGATAATACTGAAAGAAAATCAACTAATGAGAAAGTAAAAGACAATGAATAATGCTTTATTCAGCCTTGCTACCCCGAAGCTCTCCGGGCCTTGGTGACCCTGACGGACCAATTATTGAGGCGTTCTCCTCGGTTCACTGCCTGTATGGATGGGCCTTCCTCCCTTTCCTCCTCGAGAATGATGTGATAGTCCATGTTGTCATCTTTCAAGAACAAATTCTTCATTGCGGCTAGTGCTTCATCTTTCTCTGACCCACATATGATTCCGGCTGGCTGGAAGGTCTGTTCCAGGTGGGGTATTAGGTGCTCCAATGGATAGTAAGGGCTGCACCATGGTGGCGACCAGTTCTTGAATTCCTGCCACGTATATCCATATCTTAACCCAAAAGTGGTGCCATGCTTCTTCAGCTTGATCAGCTCGGTGATCCCCTGAAGGTTCTTGCCGAGCCCTTTGCCAAGTTCATACCCGCTCCAATTCAGGATACTTTCTATCTTGTTATCCCACCATTTATCTTTATCCACGGCGTTGACTCGCTCAATGTGGTGGTAAGTTTCTCCTCCTAGCTTCCTTCTCCCTTCAATTGCTGGGATAGTTTGAAGGCTGTATATGGGGTTACTCCCGTCACCATAAATGATCACCTCTTAGTGACTCCACTCGAACTTCACTGCCTGGTGCAGGGTGGATGCTACAGCTCTAGCGGCGTGAATCCAAGGTCGTCCCAGTAGCAGGTTGTAGGATGCTGGGATGTTTATCACTTGAAAATCAACATCGAACCAAGTTGGCCCCATTTGTAAACATAGACTGATCTCCCCAATAGTGGACCTTTGGGAGCCATCAAAGGCTTTGACATTAATAGCACCATCCTTAATTTCATGCAGGCTCTTCCCTAATGTTCTGAGGGTTACCAATGGACAAATGTTGAGGCTGGATCCTCCGTCAATCAAAGTCCTGGTAATGAAATAGTCTTCGCATTGCACAGTGATATGCAGTGCTTTGTTGTGTCCTAAACTTTCAGGGGGCAATTCATCCTCGTGGAAAGTGATCTTATAACTCTCCAATACTTGCCCGACCATGTTTTTCATCTCGCCTCTAGTTATATTACTGGGTACGTATGCCTCACTCAATATTTTTATCAGGTAATTCTTGTGTGTCTCAAAACTCTGCTGTAGAGGCAGAATGGAGATCTGTGCTGGTGTTTTGTTCAATTGGTCGACAACTGAATATTCTTTTGCCTGTACTTCCGCCAGAGATCATCAGGTCCAGTTTTAATAGGCCGTCCAGAGGCCTACTTACTTGATTCAACTAAGTGCTCCGGAGTATAGATTCAGCTAGTCTTGGTCATACCTTGTGCTGCAATTGCTTTTCCAGAACTAGACTTTCCCTTTCTCCTTGACTCGATGGTGTAATCCCAAGGGATGGCCTGGGTATGGAATGGAATTACTGCCGACATCGCTACAGGAATGGGCACTTTCATTTTGGGTGGCAATACAAAAACTTCAAATGGTACTTTTGGAGACCCAAACTCCACCTCAATCGGCTTTGTGGTCCCTTTAGATGACTGTGCTTCAAACTCGAGAGGCACAGACATGTTTACTTCAGCATCCCCAGAGGGTTGGATCTGGACTATAATTGGATTCAATGTGACGGTTGGTTTCTTGGGCTCGTCCCCATCGACAATTAATCCAATTGACCCTTTGGGGTCCCAATCATCTTCTACTTCGATCATATGCACATCACCACCCTTATGATCAGGCAAAGGATTATTGCGAACATTAGGAGCAGTTCCTTGGACATGATGATTTTGCTATCAATCAGAGCTTGGATTTTGTCTTTTAGAGATCGGCACTCATCAATGGTATGCCCTTTCATACCGAAATGGTACGCACATGTTTTATTTGGATTGACCCACTGGGAGGGATTATCTATAGTTTTGGCAGGTATTGGGGTGATGTAACTGGCTACTTTGAGTCTTTCATATAATTGGTCGATCAGTTCGGCGATGGTGGTGTATTTCTTGGGAGGTCTACGGTCGAAGTTAGGGTGTGGCCTGGGAAAGTTTTGGTGAGTGGGAGGTGACTGGTACTGAGTGTTATAGGCTTGGTAGACGAGTGCAGGTTGGGAATATTTTGGTGAAGTAGGTTGATATGGAGATGGTTGGTAAGCGGGCAAGGGAATTTGGTAAGAAGGCGAAGGTGCTTGGTAGTTGGGAATAAGCTGGTATGTAAGAGGGGGTACCGGGTAGGCTTGGTATTGTATGGGTGACTTGGTTCTTTGTGCGACTATCACGGCGCTCACATCTTTTTTCTTTGATGTACCACCAGAGTGTAGGGCCTTGTTAGTAGCTTGCAGTGCCTCAAAGTTAGTGACCATTCCGCTCTTAATGCCCTCTTTAATTATTTCTCCTAGCTTGATAATATCGGAGAACTTATGACCCTCTATCAATATCAACCTCTCATAGTATTGTGGATCCTGTGCTCGGACAAAAAACCGGTTTATTTGTTCCTCCTCTAAAGACGGCCTGACCGTGGCAGCCTCGGATCTCCATCGAGTGGCATACTCGCGAAATGTCTCGGTGGGTTTCTTCTTCAGGTTCTGGATGTAGAAGATATCTGGTGCGTTCTCTGTGTTTAACCTGAATCTGTCCATGAAGTCAGATGCCATTCCAACCCAGCTCATCCACTTTTTGGGATCTTGGCTGATGTACCAAGATAGAGCATCTCCTTTCAAGCTTTTCATAAAGAGTTTCATGCGGATCTTCTCATCTCTTCCTACACCGACCAGCTTGTCACAATATGTCCTCAAATGGACTCTTGGATCCCCCGACCCGTCAAACATTTCAAACTTGGGAGGTTTGTACCTCTCCGGGAGTTCAACATCTGGCTGAATGCAAAGATCCTCATAATTCAGCCCTTCAATGTCGTTGCTTCCTTCAACTCCCTGGACTCGGCTGCTCAATTTCTTAAGCTCGGCTGCCAAGTTCTTGATGAGAAAGTCTTTGTCATCAGACTCTGGTGTGTTTGTGATGGGTTGAGTGTATTGTGGTTTGGTTTTTACGTATATGGGAGTGTGATGGGGATGATCATTTGTTGGAGTGTTGTTGAGGTGAGTGTCGCAATGAGCAGCGGGCTATTTCTGTGGTCTTGGGATGTTCTGTGGAGGTATAGGGTGTTGAGTATTGGGAAAGTTGATGTCTGGGGTTGTGAGGGAGAATGACAGACTTGCCAAGTTCCGAACTTGGTCCAGTTCTTCTTGAAACTTCAGTAACTTTTGTTCGAGTTGAGCAGCACTCTATCTGGATACCTGAACACTCTGAGGAACCTCTACCCTTTAAGCTGAGTCGTCCTTTCTGATGTTGTTCACGTTCTCCATCTTTGCTTTGTTCTTGCTTTTGATAGAGCTTGGAGGAGGAGGAGGTGGAGGGCCCTTAGATCTTTTAGAGTAGGATGACGATGCCAGAATGCACGAACTAACCTTTGGGAAGGGAATAAAATAAAAGTAAAAACAACAAAAAGGTAACAACTTAGTATGGATTCTGAGGAGAAAAGCATTACAATATTTAAACATATAGTGCAAGAATATAAATCGTGTCCTAATTTGGAAGCCTTGTTGTGCCCGAGGTAGGCCTAGCGACAAGTTGATTTGGAGAACTTATAATGCTAAATACCTCATTTTATTGATAAAAATAAGATGAATCCAAAAAAGACACTAAAATTGCATAAAGTAAAATATCACTAATGGACATTGGCCTTATTACATTTCACAGCGAAAAAAAAAAAGAAACTCCTAACTACTTGGTCCCAGAAGGACCTTACCCAGACTCGGCATATTGGCTCCATCGAAAAGCATCACCAGCTCACGCAATCCCAACAGCAGATAAGCCATAGCCAAATGTCCTCCTTCATACCTCAGCGTTTTGGTAACTCTCGATCCTCCGGATGAACTTCCCTTCCAGCTCTACTAACCCATGCCCCAAATGCCCTAAGCGCTTGTTGGCTCTAATAGCCATATCCTTCCATTCCTCGATCAAATTTTGATTTGCCTCTTGAATCTCCTGATTCTCACTCTCGCACTCCCTGAGCCTTTTGCGCAAGTGATTGTACTTAACCTGTATCTCAGCCCTTTCATCAATGACCCTGTGACCTTGAATAGACACCGGCTGTCTTAACCCAGCATGATCTTCTTTTAGCCAACCTAGATAGTATGAGGTGTAGCCGGCACAATACCTGTCGGGTTCTATGGAATCCCTCTCCAAGATGATCTTGCTATTCCACATTTTCTGAGCTTGACACTTGTATGGGCCATCGTCGCCTTGGAAATCAGCCCTGAAATGACTCATTTTCCTGACCTTTGGTACAACTTTCTTTCTTCCTTCCTGCCTTATGACTCAGAGTGGGATATATGGATAAGTTCCCCTCAGACCAATGAGTATAAGGAATGGAGCGTCGCGAGAGCGGATGATGAACTCTCCAGTGGGGAACCATTCGAACATCCATTGCACCTTGTCTTCTTTCAAAGTATTCAAACAATTCTGCACATCCTCGGGTATTCCCCGATTGAGCGAACATGTCAGGCATATAGTTCATTCTGTTGGGAAGGTGAAAGGCTATATGATCATTCCACGACCTTCATGGAAGCTCTTGACGGTATCGACCCTTTTGAAGATGTTCTATAAGCCAGAGTTGGAGTAATAAATTGCAACCCTCAAAATGATTGGCCCTTCGTTGTCAATTTCCTAATGCTCGGTAGATTTCTGCAACAATCATGGGCACTATAGTGAAAGGTTTCCCTTCAAACCCCTACATTAGTGTCTTGGCGATCATGGCTAGTCTGGTATAGATCCTTGTAACGACCCGGCCGGTCGTTTTTGGAATTTACGCTCTATTCCCCCATTAACTGGTTTCACTAAGTTCATTTCTGCTATTTTGGTTTGCCGGGACGTTCGGTGTTGGGATACAGAGTGTTTTGGGACACTTAGTCCCTAAATGAGAGCTTAAGAGTTGAAAAATGGTCCATAACCGGAAAAGTGTGAAGACGACCTCGGAATGGAAATCCGATGGTTCCATTAGCTTCGTTAGGTGATTTTGGGGTTGGGTGTGTGTTCGGAATATATTTTGGAGGTCCGTAGCTCATTTAGGCTTAAAATGCCAAAGTTTGTATTTTTGAAGTTTCCGGTCCGATAGTGAGTTTTTGATCCGAGGGTCGGAATGGAATTTCATAAGTTGAAGTAGCTTCTTCATGTCATTTGGGACGTGTGCGCAAAATTTCAGGTCATTCAGATGTATTTTGGTTAGGTTTTGATCAAAAGCGTATTTGGAGGAAAATTGAAGTTCATAGGCTTGAATCTTTGATTTAATCAGGTTTCCGGTGTCGTTTTAGGTGTTTTAAGGATTGGTACAAGTTTGAATAAGGTATTAGGTGGTATTGGTGCTATGGTTGAGGTCCTGGGGGCCTCGGGATGATTTCAGGTGGTTAACGGAGGAAATTTCTAAGTTTTGCAGAAGCTGGTATTTTGTTCCTTCTGGTATTTTTGCTTCTGCGGCTTGGTGACCGCAGAAGTGACTTCCTCATCGCAGAAGCGAGATTGGTCTTCCCCCTCAGGAACCGCAGAAGCTGTTGATTTTTCGCATACGCGGTACCGCAGAAGCGGAATCTGGACCTAAAGTAAAAACTGCAAAAGCGGTTGGTCTTCCACATAAGCGGGACTGCAGAAGCGGTCCCTTGTCCGCAGAAGCAGAAATGACTGTTTAGAAATAGCAATTTCGAGGGTTTAATTTCATAAGTTTGAAAAATCGATTAAGAGCTCGGGAGAAGGCGATTTTGAGTGGGTTTTGAAGAGAAAATCATTGGGTAATATTTCTTTGATCCTTTTTCATTATATTACATCATTATATAGCTAAATATATCATTGGAATTCAAATTTAAGATCAAAATTGGGTAATTTGGGGTAAAACTTCATTGGCTAAACTATTGGGTCTTGAGTGGGCATTTGACCTTCGATTTGGGAGATTTTTATATGGTTAGACTCGTGAGAGTACGGGGGTTCTGAAAATTTGAAAATTATTCGATTCCGAGACATTGGCTTGAGGGGCATTTTGGTCATTTTACCTATTTTCGCGCCCTAGCTTTAATTTTTATAGTGGAATTAGTTGTTTGCAATATTTTTTACGATATGTAATCGAATTGAATAGATTTGGGCCATTTGGAGTCGGATACTCGTGGCAAAGGCATGGTTTCTATTGATATTGATCCGGTTCGTGGTAAGTGGCTTGTCTAACCTTGTGTGGGGAACCTTTCCCCTTAGGATTTTACTTGATATTTGAGTGTCTTGTGCATGAGGTGACGAGCGCATACTTGAGCCGATTGATGAAATCCCAGTTTTTACTTAAGCTATAGAAAATTAGCCCTTATTCTTATTTGTTTTATTCTATTTGAAGTTATGACTTATGCTAGATTAGGAAAAGCATGCTTAGCTGATTTGACTATCTAATTGCTTAAGCTGTTTTGACTGCACTACGTGAAGCATGCTAAGCTAGTTCTATCTGTTGTTTGTCTTTCGTACTTCATTTCTTGGTTGTTTCTAGCTGTGGTTTTGCATTTACATTGGGACTACGGATGTGGGATTTCGGTATCCCCCCCTGTCTGTTTACTTTGGGACTACGGGTTTGATTCCCGGTGAGATACCTCTGCACTTTTACTTTGGGACTACGGGACGGTATCCCGGGAGATCCCCCTGCACTTTTACTTTGGGACTACGGGATGGTATTCCAGGAGATCCCTCTGCACATTGATGGTTGGACTACGGGACGGTACCTCGGGAGATCCTTCATTTTGGTACATGAATTGGATTAAGGGACGGTATCCCAGGAGATCCACTGGACAGTTGAGGAAAGGGCTACAGGATGGTATCCTGTGAGACCCTCATTGGTATCTTGACATTGAGTTGTGTTTTTCTCCGTGTTTTACTCTAACTTTGTAGTTGTTATTGCCTCGTTGACCTGTCTTATTTCACTGCTGTATTTATTATTTTTGTCAGACTAATATGCTGTTAATTATTGTTATTGTTATATTTTGCCTCAGTAAGGCCCTGACTTCCTCGTCACTACCCAATCGAGGTTAGGCTTGGCACTTACTGAGTACCGCTGTGGTGTACTCATGCCCTTCCTGCGCATGTTTTTCATGTGCAGATCATCTAGGTACCTCTTCTCAGGCGCACTATCAGTGAGGAGGAGGACTACGGAGACTTCCAGGTATATCTGCTGCGTCCGCAGACCGACGTGTCTCTCTCCCTCTTACTCTATCTTTAGTACTTAGTTTTCTTTCTTCCGGTTGTTAGATATTCTGGAGTTTGGAGCCTTTACTATACATTTTTGTAGCCTGTGTTGCCCGTGAGTTTTCGGGTTTTGGAAATTGTTTTGAACTTGTGATATTGAGTTTTACATGCAGATCGGCATTCAGTACGGTTTCCTTTAGATATTTAGTTTGATTTTCTCGATTTTCTGCAATTATTATGTTTTCGCAATATTAGGCTTACCTGATCATGGGGACCAAGTGCCGTCATGGCATGTTCACGGTTGGGGAACTAGGGTCATGACAAGTTGGTATCAGAGCTCTAGGTTCATAAAAGTCACGGAACACAGGTCGGTTTATTAAAGTCTCGCTAATCGGTACGGAGATGTCTGTATTTATCTACGAGAGGCTATGTAACTGTTTAGGAAAAAATTTCATTTTATTTGAATTCCTTGTCGTGCGATATTTTGACATCAATTCTAAACTTTTGTCTTCTATTCTCTCACAGTTGGTGAATACACGTGCTACACGAGATGACCAGGCACCCGCGCCCCCTGCTGCCACCATCAGAGGCCGAGGCCGGGGTAAAGGTCAAGGATGCGCATGCGGTGTAGCTAGAGCACCTGCGCGAGATGCCGCTGAGATACCACCAGCAGATTCAGCCAGAGCTCAGGCACCTGGCACACCTACTACTACCACTACTACTTCAGTGCTCCAGGAGACTCTGGCTCAGTTCATGAACATGTACACCACCTTGGCTCAGGCACGGTTGCTTCCCCTTGCTGCAGCCACATCCTAGGCGGGGGGAGGAGTACAGACTCCTGCCGTCCGCACTCCTGAGCAGCAAGTGCAGGTTGAGCAGGCCCCAGAGATTATTCTTGCACCGCCTGCAGCACCAGTTCAGCCCGAGGATGGGTCAGGTTCTTCAGAGGACGAGCAACGTAGACTAGAGAGGTTCAAGAAATATGATCCCCCAGTGTTTAGTGGCTTAGCATCAGATGATGCCTTGGGATATTTGGAGGAGTGTCATCGCATTCTTCTCACTATGGGCATAGTGGAGTCCAGCGGGGTTTCTTTCACCGCCTTTCAGCTTCGGGGAATCGCCTATGATTGGTGGTGTACTTATGGGTTAGACAGTCCAGTCGAGGCTACTTCACTGACTTGGACCTAGTTCTCAGACATGTTTGTGAGAGAGTTTGTTCCTCTGAGCCTCAGGGATTCATGGCGCGCGAAGTTTGAGCACTTGCGCCAGGGTGCTATGACAATTTCAGAGTATGCCATCCGTTATACCAGGTTGGCCAGGCATGCACCGGCCTTGGTTGCCACAGTTCGGGAGAGAGTTTGCAGGTTCATCGAGGGCCTTATCCCGCCCATCAGGTCCAGCATGGCTCGAGAGTTGGAGATGGATATTCCTTACCAGCAGGTAGTGAGCATTGCTAGGAGGATTGAGGGTATGCTTTCCAGGGAGCGAGGGGAGAGGGAGACCAAGAGGTCTCGAGAGTCGAGTCACTACTCTGGTGCCCGTACCCAATTAGCAGGTCGTTATGGTAGAGGTTATTCTGTCCAACCTGTACATTCAGCTTTACCAGCAGCCGACAGTACTTCAGCTCCGCCTGCACCTCAGGAGCCTTATTATGCGCCTCCAGTTTCTAGCACGCCTACAGTTTCTAGCGCGCCTCCTGCGCGGGGTACTTCCAGAGGTCAGTCCAGTAGGCCTAGCCCCAGCCAGTCATAGCCACCGCGTCCTCCCAGAGCATATTTCGAGTGTGGCGATACACGTCATATGGTTAGGGACTGTCCCAGACTTGGTAGGGGTGCATCTTCATAGACTGCTCAGCCGCAGTGGGCTCCTTAGAGTTCTCAGGCTATGATCATAGCTCCAGCTACTGCCCAGCCAGCCAGAGGCAGAGGCCGGGGAGATAGAGGTCACCCTCATGAGAGGGGTCGGGACAGATATTATTGTATTCCTGCTTGCACTGAGGTTGTTGCCTCCGATTCCATCATCACATGTATTATACTGGTTTATCACAGAGAGGCATCGGTTCTATTCGATCCAGGCTCTACTTATTCTTATGTGTCTTCTTATTTTGCTCTACATTTGGGTGTGCCTTGGGATTCTTTGAGTGCCCCCGTTTATGTTTCTACTCCCGTGGGAGATTCTCTTGGTGTGGACCACGTTTATCGGTCATGTTTGGTTACTATTCGTGGTTTTGAGACCAGAACGGATTTATTGTTACTCGGTATAGTTGACTTTGATATTATTTTGGGCATGGACTGGTTGTCACCCCATCATGCTACTCTTGATTGTCACGCGAAGACCGTGACGCTGGCTATGCCAGGTATTCCACGTATTGAGTGGAGTGGTACTTTAGATCACACTCCCAATAGAGTTCCTTAAGGCTCAGCGTATGGTTGAGAAGGGGTGTGTCGCGTATTTAGCTTATGTGATAGATGTCAGTGTTGATACCCTTTCTGTTGATTCATTTCCAGTGGTACGAGATTATCCCGATGTGTTTTCAGCTAATCTTCTGGGCAAGCCGCCCGATAGAGACATTGATTTTGGCATTGATCTGTTGCCGGGCACTCAGCCCATTTCCATTCCTCCCTATCGCATGGCTCATCCTGAGTTGAAGGAGTTAAAGGACCAATTGCAGGAATTGCTTGATAAGGGTTTTATTCGACCCAGTGTTTTACCGTGGGGTGCTCCTATCTTGTTTGTGAAGAAGAAGGATAGTTCTATGCGTATGTGCATTGATTATCGCCAGTTGAACAAGTTTATCATGAAGAACCATTATCCTTTGCCTCGTATTGATGATCTGTTTGACCAGCTTCAGGGTGCACAGGTGTTTTCCAAGATTAACTTACGCTCAGGTTACCATCAGTTGAAGATTCGGGGGCTAGATATCCTGAAGACTACCTTCAGGACTCGGTATGGTCATTACGAGTTCCTTGTTATGTCATTTGGTCTGACTAATGCCCCAGCAGATTTTATGCATTTTATGCACAGTGTATTCAGACCATATCTTGACTTTTTCGTTATTATTTTTATTGATGATATTCTGGTATATTCCCTGAGTCGGGAAGATCATGAGTAGCACCTGAGGACAGTGCTTCAGACCTTCAGAGAGAAGAAATTATATGCAAAGTTCTCAAAGTGTAAGTTCTGTTTGAGTTCCGTGGCATTCCTAGGCCACGTAGTATCGAGTGAGGGCATTTGGGTGGATCAGAGAAAGGTGGAGGCCGTGCAGAGTTGGCGCAGGCCCTCCTCAGCTATAGAGATTAGTAGTTTCCTTGGCTTGGCAGGTTATTACTGTCGCTTTGTGGAGGGGTTTTCATCGATTGTGGCCCCTATGACTAGATTGACCCAAAAGGGTGCCCCATTTCAGTGGACAGAGGAGTGTGAGGCGAGCTTTCAAAAGCTCAAAATAGCTTTTACTTTAGCCCCAATCTTGATGTTGCCTACCGGTCGCGGTCGTATACAGTTTATTGTGAAGCCTCACGGGTTGGACTTGGAGCGGTGTTGATGCAGGATGGTAGGGTGATTGCCTACGCGTCCAGACAGTTGAAGATACATGAGAAGAATTACCCTGTCCACGACCTTGAGTTAGCTGCTATTATTCATGCCTTGAAGATCTGGCATCATTATTTGTACGGGGTTCCTTGTGAGATATATACTAACCATCGGAGTTTGCAGCACTTGCGTAAGCAGAAGGACATGAACATGCATCAGAGGAGATGGTTAGAGTTGTTAAAGGACTATGATATTACTATTCTTTATCACCCGGGCAAGGCCAATATGGTAGATGATGCATTGAGTCGTTGGGCGGAGAGTTTCGGGAGTTTGGCATATTTACCAGCTTTAGAGAGACCTATGGTGATGTATGTTCAGGCCTTAGCCAGTCAGCTTGTGAGATTGGATCTCTCGGAACCGAGTCGGGTTCTAGCCTGTGTGGTTTCTCGGTCTTCCCTATTTGATCGTATCAGGGAGCGGCAGTATGATGACCCTCATTTGCTTGTCCTCAAGGACAGGATCCAGCGTGGTGATGCTAGAGATGTGGCTATCGGAGATGATGAGGTATTGAGGATGCAGGGCCGGATTTGTGTGCCCAATGTTGATGGTCTACGAGAGTTGATTCTAACAGAGGCCCATAGTTCGCGGTATTCCATCCATCTGAGTGCCGCGAAGATGTATCAGGACTTGAGGCAAAACTATTGGTGGAGGCGGATGAAGAAGGATATAGTTGATTATGTGTCTAGAAGCCTCAACTGCCAGCAGGTGAAGTATGAACACCAGCGTCCGGGTGGGTTGCTTCAGCAGATAGAGATTCCGGAGTGGAAGTGGGAGTGTATCACCATGGACTTTGTATCGGGACTTCCACGAACCTTGAAGAAGTTTGATTCCATTTGGTTCATTGTGGATCGGCTGACCAAGTCCGCTCATTTCATTCCTGTGTATACCACTTATTCATCGGAGCGGTTGGCGGAGATTTATATCAAGGAGATCGTCCGTTTGCATGGTATTCTAGTTTCTATCATCTCAGAAAGAGGTATTCAGTTTACATCGCGGTTCTGGAGAGTCGTGCAGCAGGAGTTAGGCACTCGAGTGGAGTTGAGCACATCATTTCACCCCCAGACAGACGGACAGTCCGAGCGCACTATTTAGATTCTTGAGGATATGCTCCGTGCGTGCGTGATTGAGTTTGGAGGGTCTTGGGATTATTTCCTGCAATTGGCGAAGTTTGCATATAACAACAGTTATCAGTCTAGCATTCAGATGGCGTCGTATGAGGCTTTATATGGTAGGAGGTGTAGATCTCCGGTGGGTTGGTTTGAGCCGGGTGAGGCCAGGCTATTGGGCACAAAGATGGTTCAGGATGCATTGGAGAAGGTTAAGGTGATTCAGGATAGACTTTGTACAGCCCAGTCCAGACAGAAAAGTTACGCAGACAAGAAGGTTCGTGAAATGTCATATATGGTTGGTGAACGAGTTCTGCTTTGGGTCTCGCCTATGAAAGGCGTCATGAGGTTTGGGAAGAAAGGAAAGCTGAGTCCGAGGTTTATTGGCCCTTTTGAGATCTTGAGGCGAGTTGGGGAGGTTGCTTATGATCTTGCCTTACCTCCCGGCCTAGCTGGAGTTCATCTGGTATTTCATGTTTCGATGCTCCGAGCGTATCACGGGGATCCGTCGCACGTGTTGGATTTCAGTTCAGTCCAGTTGGACAAGGATCTATCCTATGTTGAGGAGCCAATGGCTATTTTGGACAGGCAGATAGAAAGTTGAGGTCAAAGAACATTGCTTCAGCAAAGGTTCAGTGGCGGGGTCAGCCGGCCGAGGAGGCGACTTAGGAGACCGAGCAGGATATGCGCAGCCAGTACCCTCACCTTTTTACTACTTCAAGTATGTTCTCTATGCTCGTTCGAGAACGAACGAATGTTTAAGTGTAGGAGGATGTAACGACATGGCCGGTCGTTTTTGGAATTTACGCCCCGTTCCCCCATTACTGCTTCCCCTAAGTTCATTTCTTCTATTTTGGTTTGTCGGGACGTTCGGTGTTGGGATACAAAGTGTTTTGGGACACTTAGTCCCTAAATGAGAGCTTAAGAGTTGAAAAATGGTCCATAATCAGAATAGTGTGAAGATGACCTCGGAATGGAAATTTGATGGTTCCGTTATCTCCATTAGGTGATTTCGGGGTTGGGAGCGTGTTCGGAATGTATTTTGGAGGTCTGTAGCTCATTTAGGCTTAAAATGCCGAAGTTTGTATTTTTGAAGTTTCCAGTCCGATATTGAGCTTTTGATCCGAGGGTCAGAATGGAATTCCAAAAGTTGTAGTAACTCCATCATGACATTTGGGATGTGTGCGCAAAATTTAGGTTTTGATCGAAAGCGTATTTGGAGGAAAATTGAAGTTCATAGGCTTGAATCTTTGATTTAATCGGGTTTCCAGTGTCGTTTTAGGTGTTTTAAGGATTGGTACAAGTCCGAATAAGGTATTAGGTGGTATTGGTGCTTTTGGTTGAGGTCCCGGGGGCCTTAGGATGATTTCGGGTGGTTAACGGAGGAAATTTCTAAGTTTTGCAGCAGCTGGTATTTTGTTCCTTCTGGTATTTTCGCTTCTGCGGCTTGGGGACCGCAGAAGCGGCTTCCACATCATAGAAGCGAGATTAGTCTTCCCATTCAGAAACCGCAGAAGCGGTTGATTTTTCGCATACGCGGTACCGCAGAAGAGGTTATTTCTCTGCAGAAGCGAAATCTGGCCCTTAAGTGAAAACCGCAGAAGTGGTTGGTCTTCTGCATAAGCGGGACAGCAGAAGCGGAAATGACTGTTCAAAAATAGCAATTTTGAGGGTTTAATTTTATAAGTTTGAAAAATCGATTGAGAGCTCGGGAGAAGGAGATTTTGAGTGGGTTTTGAAGAGAAAATCATTGGGTAACGTTTCTTTGATCCCTTTTCATTATATTACATCATTATATAGCTAAATACATCATTGGAATTCGAATTTAAGAACAAAATTAGGTAATTTGGGGTAAAACTTCATTGGCTAAACTATTGGTTCTTGAGTGGGCATTTGACCTCTGATTTGGGAGATTTTTATATGGTTAGACTCGTGAGAGTACGAGGGTTTTGAAAATATGAAAATTATTCGATTCCGAGATGTTGGCTTGAGGGGCATTTTGGTTATTTTACCTATTTTCGCGCCCTAGCTTTAATTTTTATAGTGGAATCATTTGTTTGCAATATTATCTACGATATGTAATTGAATTGAAAATATTTGGGCCATTTAGAGTCGAATACTCATGGAAAAGGTGTGGTTTCTATTGATATTGAGCCGGTTCGAGGTAAGTGGCTTGTCTAACCTTGTGTGCGAACCTTTCCCCTAAGGATTTTACTTGATATTTGAGTGCCTTGTGCATGAAGTGACGAGCGCATACTTGAGCCGATTGATGAAATCCCAGTTTTTACTTAAGCTATAGAAATTTAGCCCTTATTCTTATTTGCTTTATTCTATTCGAAGTTATGACTTGTGCTAGATTAGGAAAAGCATGCTTAGCTGATTTGACTGTCTAATTGCTTAAGCTGTTTTGACTGCACTACGTGAAGCATGCTAGGCTAGTTCTATCTGTTGTTTGTCTTTCGTACTTCATTTTTTGGTTGTTTCTGGCTGTGGTTTTGCATTTACATTGGGACTACGGATGTGGGATTCCGGTAGCTACCCCCCTCCCCCCTTGTCTGTTTACTTTGGGACTACGGGTTCGATTCCCGGGAGATCCCCCTACACTTTTACTTTGGGACCACGGGACGGTATCGTGGGAGATCCCCCTCCACTTTTACTTTAGGACTACGGGACGGTATCCCGGGAGTTCTCCCTGCACATTGATGGTTGGACTACGGGACGGTATCCCGGGAGATCCTTTATTTTGGTACATGATTTGGACTACGGGACGGTATCCCGGGAGATCCACTGGACAGTTGAGGAAAGGGCTACAGGACGGTATCCTGGGAGACCCTCATTGGTATCATGACATTGAGCTGTGTTTTTCTCCGTGTTTTACTCTAACTTGGTAGTTGTTATTGCCTCGTTGACCTGTCTTATTTCACTGCTGTATTTATTATTTCTGTCAGATTAATATGCTGTTAATTATTGTTATTGTTATATTTTGCCTCAGTAGGGCCCTGACCTTCCTCGTCACTACCCAATAGAGGTTAGGCTTGGCACTTACTGAGTACCGATGTGGTGTACTCATGCCCTTCCTGTGCATGTTTTTCATGTGCAGATCATCCAGGTACCTCTACTCAGGCGCACTATCAGTGAGGTAGGAGGACTACGGAGACTTCGAGGTAGATCTGCTGCGTCCGCAGACCGACGAGTCTCCCTCTTACTCTATCTTTAGTACTTAGTTTTCTTTCTTCCGGTTGTTAGACCTGGAGTTTGGAGCCTTTACTATACACTTCTGTAGCCTGTGTTGCCTGTGAGTTTCCGTGTTTTGGGAATTGTTTTGAACTTGTGATATTGCGTTGTACATACTGAGCGGCATTCAGTACAGTTTCCTTTAGATATTTAGTTCTATTTTCTCTATTTTCGCAATTATTATGTTTTCGCAATATTAGGCTTACCTGGTCATGGGGACCATGTGCAATCATGACATGTTCATGGTTGGTGAACTAGGGTCGTGACAATCCTAGCCTTCTTTTTAAGGAACACTATCACTCCTAAGAAGCAAAACATGAAGACGAACACTCTCTTGTGGATATGCCCCAATGATGTGAGGGTGACTTCATCTGGATAGGTATGGTAGAACTTGCTATGACCGTGCCTCTCATACAAGTAGTCGAAGGGAACATAGGAATCCTTCAAACAAGTCAAATCTGAATTTTTCTTCAACCCCATCATTTTGAAGAAACCCTTACCCTTGCGGTTTTCCGACATGAGCAAACCCAAAGTCTCCCAAGGAATACTGGCTAATCCTCCTATTTCCTTGAGCAGAGGGGTCATTTCAAGGTCCCCAAATCGAAATACTGACCTATCACTGTCCCAGAATAAGGTTGCATCCTCTATGATTTTGTTGTCCGGTCGAATTTCCAGAAGAGAGGGTACATTTCCCAAATACTTGCGGACAAGAGTCCGGTCACTGGAATGAAGGTCCTCCCACCATCTTAGCAACCTTGGGTGGATATTGGTTACCATCCCGAATCTGGGGATTTCGTGCCTCATTTCCTGCAAAACAAACTGTTAGTCCCTCATCCCTGCCAGACTCGACTATTTAAATCAATAATTGGCATAAACGGCATTTAGTTCTCCAAATTAATACACAGATTATGGTGTTGTCCGTTTGGGTCCCAGAGGAACCCAGTGGACTTTGGATAAGGCTATCTTAAAAAGTCATTATATGGACAACATAATCGACTCGACTAGGTTTGACAGTGATGCATGAACAGTTAAACAGAGTAAGGTTTCTATGGGGTGCTAGACCGGTACTCTTGAGCGGATAACTCAAGAGGTAAAGGCACGGAACCATCGACTGCACCGCTGATCGACTAGTTTTACCGCAAATACGCCTTTGCCAGAATTTAGGGGTAATAATATTGGAAGAGCAACAATCTCATCAAACGTTACTATGGTATTTGTTTGGCATGAGTGGAATATGATGTTGAAGATGCAATTATAAGAATGAAACAAATTATCACATATTTTCACATTCATAATGATTACAACAATTGCTCAGAAATTAAAACGGTATTGCAGGAAAGAAGTAAATGAAAGCGTTAAAGAAAAAGAAACAAAAAGATAAGTTAGTTTTGAATAAAGGTATTAAACAAAGAAATAAAGAAAATAGTAAAGTCACATATAACATGCATTGGTAAAAGCCTAAAGAATGCCCAGCAGAGTCGCCATGCTATCGACGCCCCCTTTTTCCAAAGCGAAATCGGGTTTACGACATTTGGGAAGACAATTCTATTCCCATTTGGGAATTGGGTTTTTGGAGTTGAAGAGTCGCCACCTAATGACTAAATGCATTAGGACACCAAGGATTTTGAATTGGAAAACCAGAGTTCGGGTAAGGGTCAGAAATTATATCGAGGGGAAGGTGTTAGGCACCCCTCAAGATCCACTAGTGTGGTTCCCGGCCATGCTATGTTGTGACTTTTATGCAAACAGATACACAAATAACTTTACACATAAGGGTTGCAAATAGGTGCGTGACAAACACGTTGGAATCAAGGTTTAGATGATCTATAGTTTACTTGAGAAAGTTTAAATGAGGAAAATTAATTAATCAAAATATTGAGTAAACAAAGAGGAAAGATTTGAAAGAAAAGGGATAATGCAGTAAAATCAAAGAGTAATTTTGAGTAGTTGAAAAGACAGGATTTTGTCGATATTAAGCAAAACTATAAAAGGGAAGGGGTCCTAGGTTTATACATCACATGGATCATTGGCACAACGCCCGTAACTAATCGTACGTGTAGTGTTATCATGTGATCATCATCTCCATGTCTACCCTTCCCACCCCGTTGAGGTATGAAGGCGCAGAATGTATCGTTACTTATTGCATGCTAGTACCTGTCCCAATCCTATCAGTCACGGAGGCATGTGGGACTAACTAATACTAAAGGGAAAAGGAATTTGAGGTCTTTTGAGAGTTTCCAAAGGACAAAATATTAAGGCGACATTCAAAATACATAATACAGATATGGGTAAGCAAGCAAACAAATAGGGCTCAAGTAGGCCTCCTTAAGTCAAATAGAGGCATATAGTTTAGCATGACTTTCATGTATTGGTTTGGTCTGGATTAAATTAAAGCGATGAATGGACTATTTCAACACATATTTTTAGACAAGAAGTCCGCATTAGGTCTGCACGGATACAGTTGTCTACGACTGACCCATTGATTAATTAACCAATCTTTGTCTATGTGTTGAATAGAAATACTGATTTTGAAAAGCAAACTGATTATAAAAGAGTTACACATTTTTGTCAGAGTAAAATAAGTTTCAGAAAAGGTGCAGATTTATTATAGAAAAAGGTTCACCAACTTTATCAGAAGGAAATAAGTTTCAAAAAAAAAATGCACTGATTTGAAAAGGTTTACCAGAAAGGAACGAATTTCAGAAGAAATGCAAACTGATTATAAAAAGGTTTGCTAGTTTTACCAGAAAGGAATGCATTTAAAAAAAAAGAGAAAAAAAAAGATGCAGAAGATTACCAGTTTTACAAAAATAGACACGAGTTTCAGCAATCGATACTGTTTTAAGCGAATGAGACGGTTCAGATTCAAGATTTCCTATAGGCATACTTTCTATACGTTCACTGATTTTATTACCTTTCATATGTTAATAGGAGCCTTATGAACATGGTATCAATATACAATTTTATTATTAAATCAATTGTTTGCCTAATTACATTTATATATGCAAAGTTGCAAGAGCCTATAGGCATGATATCTAAGCATGAAGTAGCAGAAATCAGAAGTTAAACCCCTATATGCATGGTATCTACCCTTTGTGCATAAAATAAACCCCCCTCCCTTTTCTACTAAATCCCTATGAGTTTATTACAAATTATTACAATCCAATAAATTGAACTAGAAATTAAAAGTACATCAGAAGCTACAGCTACATCCAAGCAGCCTAATTCAGACTTAGTGTCTAACAATATGAGATGAACCGCTTCCGAGATCAATATTTCCAAAGCCTTCTCTTATCTAGGGTGTTTCAAAGTTCCAAGGAGTTTCAGGAACTCCAGGCAGTGCTTACACCCCAGATACCAATTAGAATTGAATCAAAGTGCAGTGTGGAAGAGCCAGCCCTCAAGTGTCCAAGTTCAGAGGGAGCT
>MU691020.1:106595-120127 GCA_026770625.1 Nicotiana glauca
TGTGAGAAATTAAAAGTTGATCGTGTCCAAAATTTACTTTCTAGAGTGCTGAAGGGAAACCCCTTTTATAGCGTAGAGAAAACCTTAAAAATCAGTCTCAAATATTCTCCCTTAAGTTAGGGGATTCAATTTCAAACGGGAGAGTGTAAATAAGGAAAGGAAATTTGAGTAAAATCTTTTATAGTAGCATAAAAAGAGAAAATACATAAAGCTTATTTAAGGAAAGAACTCAATGGTACTTGGTTTGTAAAGAAAAACGAAAGAGAATCAGTTAGACAATCTAATAAAATCAAGGCAACAGGCTTAATTCGAATGAACCCCGCCAGAAATAGGTAGAGGAGGTTCAATCGAAGGAAAATCAGTGCAATCAGTCAAAACCCCATCAAAGGAAACCAAAATCAATCAAGTAGTCGTCAAAACCTTTTGAAAGAGGAGTTTCTTCACATATAAAACAGACAAATCAAACAAAGAATCTAACATTGAAGTATTTGGGATCATAAAACAAAGAATACGAGTTCAGTCATAGACTCATAGTGAGCCTGCAGGTTCAGGGTTCCAAAGTTGAAACCCTAATTCAACTTGTCAAAGAAACCCCCAAATTCTAGGGTTTCGAATTGAATCAAACACAGAAACGAGAAGGCAAGTGAACTGATTCAAGGAGTCTCATAATAAACAAACAAATAACAATAGCAGGTTTGAAGCAATCAAAGAGAGAAAAGGTGTGAAGAACATATTTTATAAAACTTGGAACTTAGGCCGGTCCAGAATAAATGAAACACGCTTAACAAGAACATAAGCAAAAGTTAAGAAACTCAGTAGTAAACACACATGGTAGAAGAGTGAGGAAAATTTAAAGCAGATTTAATCATGTGAGCACACATATAAAAGAAGAGAATAACAATACATGCGTGATAGAGAAAGAAAGCATACGAGCATAATACAGACAAACATCTAAAAGAAAAGAACAACAAGAATCAAAAGGCTTTTAGAAACCCTAATCAAACGATTTTGAGGAGGAAATTTGGGAGAAAACACTCAAAACATCAAGAAGAACATAGACATAGCACAGATCTAAACAAATAACAGTGAAAGAACCTCGAATGGCTTAGGGTTTCAGAGAAACCCTAGAAACGAGAAAGGCTTGGAAGAACAAGATCAGATCCTGAGTCGAAAAGGTCATGAATCAAGCTTCCAGTGCTTGAATATGCCAGAGCGTGGCCAGAAAATCATAGATCTACAGGTCTGAGATGGATCTGAGAGAGGACCATCAAGGTCAAGCCTCCAAACTTCGAATATCTCAGGCTCAGTGGTGAGAGAAAGTGAGTACAGACCATCTATGGAAGGAGATGCCATGGATTCCAGTGGGAATGTGGTGAGATAAGGCGGGAGGTGATTAGGGTTTAGGGGGATGCTAGAGAGCGTTTGAGGGAGACGAAGGGAGTTAAAGGCGGTGTCTCTATGCAAATGAGGTAGGGTTAGAGGGGTTAGGTGATTAAAAAAGGAAAGGAAGGATATCAGATGTTGATCAAAATAATCAACGGCTTGGATTTTAAAAGAAAATCGGGCGGGTATGAGAACGGATCATGGATTGGGTATTTAAGGAATTGGGGTCATTTAATTTGGGGGGCGAAATTGGGCCAATAAGGCTACAATTGAAAGGGAGAAAAGGCTGTTATTGAAATAGAAATAGGCTAAGTGTTAAATGGTCAATTTTTCCCTTTTTTTTATTTTGTAACAAATAGTAATAATGATTTTAAAAATAAATTAAAAATACTGAACAAACAAATACTATATAAATATTAATTCAAATATACTGAAAATAATTTTATAATCATAAAACACTATTAATCTTAAGATAGGCTACAATTGCAATTGCATGCAATTTAGCTTTAAACATACCAAATAAATTTGTAAAAATTGTAGAAAAATTACCTTAATTATATATTTTGGTGTAAATATAAGAATGAAATAAGTTATTCATCAAAAGTGATTATTTTTTGGAATAATTGTTGGATTTTGTGGTATTAAAATAGGCAATAAATTGGCTTAAAAATCAATAAATTTTGGAAAAGTACCAAAACTATTGAGCGTGCTCATATATACACATATATGCTATTTTGGAAGTATTTTGGGTATAAAATACCTAGAGAAAAATTGGGTATCAACAGATCATTCTTTCAATTGGCATAAATGCATCATTTTCATTAGACACTAATATTCATCTAGAAATTATGCCTATAGGACTTTGATTGGATAATTCGCTATTGTTAATATAACTGCTAACTTAGGAGACATGCCTATAGGAGCTAAGTATAAAAAAATCATTTTCAATCACTAAATCGTTAGAAATCCCTCCTATAGGGTAATACCACTCGCCTTAAAGTGTTAATATCAAATTTTCCAAACACTGCTTCATTGCTTAGCTCTACCACTACTAGAAAGCATGCCTATAGTATCAAACTGGTAATTCTGAGTATTTCCAATTCTCTCCACTGCCAACTACTGTGTAAATCACCTAGAAATCATGTATATAGGTTTAATCACATATTATTTGTAATTTCAATAATCAACATCCAATACCAGATTTCCCTAAACTGTATAGTTGTTTAGAAATCACGTCTATATGATTGCACCTTGCATCTGAAACTGTCTACACAAGGTCACATAGAAACCATGTCTATAGGGCTTAATGGATTTAATTTGGCACAATTCTGAAACTGACTAATGCTTAATATGAGAATTTGTTCGTGTGCATTTGTTGTCTATGTGTGGAAGCTAACTTGGGCTCTTAATTGCTTTTACATGAAGTCCAACTTATTTATATGTCCCCTAGTTTTATCATTTTTGAGTAGCCTAAGTTAAGTCTAGAACTAATCCAAAATAGAGGTCCAAACGACTCCTGGGTCATAATCGTGTGACGGGTAGTGTGCACGCATAAGGCAGGATTTAGAATCAACTAGTGTGATTTAGGTAACAACTTAAAGATAGTAATCAGGTAGTAGGAGATGATAGTCTATACCCGCTACATAATACGAGTAATAACCCATCTTCAAGGAGTTACGAAGCATTATTTATGTCTCACAGGGTGATCCATTCGGCTAAAAACTTTAGGACCCCCATCTTGTCGGGGAATCTACCGAGTGTAGTGTTGTAGTTCCAATGTAAATGTCCAAGGGGATCTACCGAAATAAAAATCCGTAGTCCCAAAGTAAACATGTAGGGGGGTCTCCCCGGATACCATCCCATAGTCCCAAAGTAACCACACAGCAACAACACGAAGAATACACAATTCAATTCAAATTTCATACCAAGGTAAAACATGTATTTCTAACCTAACATGCTACACATAATCCAAATAAGGCAGTTTGAGCATGTAAAGCAATTAAGTCAATTAGACATACTTCCCTAAGCTAATGGCAGGCTTAAATTGCAAGTAGTATAAACAGGAAAGGAAACACAATTAAAGTTACTTAGTGAAAATAGGATTTTCAACAATTAGAATAAGTACGCACTCGTCACCTCAAGTACAAGGCATTTCAAATATCAACAATACCAATCATAAGGGGAGTTCCCCCACACAAGGTTAGGCAAGTAACTTACCTCGAACTTGCTCAAAATCAACCTGAAACCACGCTCTTGCCATGAGTACTCGACTCCAAATGACCCAAATCTATGCAATTCAATTGCATATTGTAAATATAACTTCAAGTAAATTATTCCACTAATTAAATCTAAGATAATACACGGAATTAGAAAAAATTACCAAAATGCCCCTCGGGTCCACATCTCGGAATCGGGTAAAATTTACAAATTCAAAATCCTCATCCTCTCACGAGTTCATTTACACCAAAATTACTCCAATCCGACATCAAAATCTAGGTCAAACCCCCAAAATTAGGCCTAAGAACTTTCTTCCACTTTTCTTCAATTTTCATCCCAAATCCGAAATTAAATGACAAAACTAAGATTAGATTATAGGAATACAACTATAAAAGGATTTGGAATCATTACCCACTGATTTCCTCTTCAAAATCCTCCCAAAATCTCCCTCTCCCAAGCTCCAAATTGATTTTCTAACTTTTGATTTCAAACCCTAGAAATGACTTGTTTTCTACCCAACAAATCCGCTTCTGCGGCCAAGGGACCACACCTACGGTCCCGCTTCTGCGGAAAATAAACCGCACCTGCGATAACTCATAAAACCCGAACTTTCGCACCTCCAACCAACTTACCACATTTGCGGTCTCGCAGGTGCGAGCAACACTCTACACCTGCGACTTCTGGCTTTCCATCATCTGTCCGTATCTACGGCTGCCCACACACTTCTGCGGTTCCGCACCTATGGTCCCCAATCCGCAGGTGCGGTTATGACAACAATCCAGCAGCTTCAGTTGTACACTCTAACTCTTTACTTCCCGTCAACTATCCAGAATCATGCCGAGGCCCCCGGGACCTCAACCATAAGCACAAACAAGTCGTATACCACTATCCAAACTTATAACAATCCTCAAAATACCTAAAACAACATCGAAACATCGAATTAGCCACGAATTCAAACTTAAGACCCCAAAAACTCTCAAATTACGCTTTCAATCAAAAAATCTATCAAACCTCGTCCGAATAACTTGAAATTTTGCACATACATCACGTTCAATACTACGGAGCTACTCCAAATTTCAAAATTCCTTTCCGACCCTTAGATCAAAATATCACTATCGAACCGAAAACTTCAAAAATTCAACTTTCGGCATTTCAAGTCTAAATAAGTTACAGACCTCCAAAACACAATCCGAACATGTCCTTAAGCTCAAAATCACCCAACAGAGCTATCGGGACCAACAAAATTCTATTCCGAGGTTGTCTTCACACTGCTCCAACTATGGTCCAAATTCTAAGATTTAAACTCTCAATTAGGGGCTAAGTGTCCCAAAACACTTCGAAACTCCAAATAAACCTTTCTGGCAACTCACAATAGCAGAAACAATCACGGGGAAAGAAGTTAATAGGGGATCGGGGCGTTAATTCTTAAAATTACCGACCAGATCATTATAGGAGGATGGGGCTATGGAAGATTGATTCTTGGGTGATGGACTAGGCTTGAGATATTATAGATATATATCTACTTATGCAGTATTTTTTAGATATGTAATGACCTGGCTGGTCGTTTTGAGAATTAACGCCCCGATTCCCTATTAATTACTTCCCCGGTATCTTTTTCTACTATTGTGATTCATTGGGATGATTCATTTTGAGTTTTGGAGTGTTTTGGGATACTTAGTCCCTAAATAAGAGCTTAAGTCTTAAAATTTGGACCGCTGTCAGAATAGTCTGAAAAAGGCTCCGGAATGGAATTTCGTCTATTCCATTAGCTTCGTTGGGTGATTTTGATCATTAGGGCATATTCGGATTGTATTTTTGAGGTATGTAGCTCATTTATGTTTGAAATGGCGAATGTTGAATTTTTGGAGTTTCGGGCCGATAGTGAAATTTTTTATATAGGAGTCAGAACTCGATTCTGGAAGTTAGAGTAGGTCCGTACTATTGAATGACTTGTGTGCAAATTTTGGGGTCAATCGGACATGGTTTGGCTGGTTTCGGCATCGGTTGTAGAATTTTGAAGTTTCAAGTTTTTAAAGTTTGGATTGGAGGGTGATTTATGATTTCAACATTATTTGATGTAATTTGTGGGATCGACTAAGTTCGTATGGCATTTTGGTAGTGGTTGGTATATTTGGTTGAGGTCCCGATTGTCGCCCCCCCTTTTCTCGCAAAATTGGGAAGGTGTTAAAAGAGAGTCGCCACCTAACGGGTTTGAGGTCCGTGACACCTATTTGCAAATAACTCAGGTTTAACCAGTTTTCATCACCAAAGATCAGGTAAGGGATCAAATTACCTCGAAGAGAAGGTGTTAGGTACTCTTCGAGGTCCACAATTGTGTGTCTCGGCCGAACTCGAATTATATGAATTAGTCAGACAAACAAAGACAAAGAAAGCAAGAAGTTTGGGAAGTTTTATTCATCACAAATAATTGTACATTTGGGACTACGGATCGGAATTTCGATAGATTCCCATGTATTATGAGTTGGACTACGGGACGGCACCCGGGATATCCACTCGATATTTATATTTGAGCACTACAGGACGGTATCCTGGGAGATCCCCGGTTGTTATCTCTGTGTTGAGCTGTATTCCTTTCAGTGATTATTTTGTCTCTGTTGTAATTGTTGTTGTTCTTTCTATCATGTGTTACTTCTTACTGTTTCACTTAATTATACTACTCGACCGAGGTTAGGCTTGGCACCTACTGAGTTCCGTTGTGGTGTACTCATGCCCTTTCTGCGCATGTTTTTATTTGTAGATCCAAGTACTTCGACTCAGCCCTACTACCCTTGAGACGAGGCGATTCTTCAGAGACTTCGATGTATATCTGCCGCGTCCGCAGACAGAGGAGTCCCTTTCCATTCTCTTTACTAGTTTAGCCCTTCTGTATTTATCTTGATTTAAACATTATGGAGTTAGAGCACAATGTAGTATTCATAGCTTGTGATTTCATGAGATTTCGGGTTTTGGGAAATGTAGTTCCAGTTTGAGAGTTGTATTGTATATGCCGAGCGACATCTTAAATGCTTCATTTTTTATATATTCTACAGTTTTGGATAGTTTTATTCTGTTGTTTTATTTTTCGCAAATTTTGTTAGGCTTACCTAGTCGTAGAGGCTAGGTGCTATCACGGCAGTTCACGGAGAGCGAACTTGGATCATGACAAGTTGGTATCAGAGCACTAGGTTCATAGGAGTCATGAATCACAAGCTAGTTTATTAGAGTCTCGCGAATCGGTACGGAGACGTCTGTACTTGTCTACGAGAGGCTATGTAACTGTTAGGGAAATTCCACTTCTTTTGACTTCCTTGTCGTGCGAGATTCTTGACATCACCAATTTTAAACCTCTATCTTCCATTCTCTCACAGATTGTGAGGACACGTGCTACCGGAGAATACTAGGCACCTATGCCCCCTGCTAGAGCCGTCAGAGGTCGGGGCCGGGGTAAAGTTCAAGGACGCGTACGTGGTGCAACCAGAGCACCCACACGAAATGCCATAAAGGAGCCACCAGTAGTGTCAGTTGGAGTCCAGGCACCTGATACGCCTACTACACCTGATACGCTTACTGCTACTACTACTCCAACACCTCACGAGACATTCGCACAGTTCTTGAGCATGTTTGGTACACTAGTCCAGGCGGGGTTGATTCAGGTTGTACCAACTACTTCACAGACCAGGGGAGGGACCCAGACTCCCGCCGCCCCCACTCCAGAGCAGCGAGTTATCATTAGTCAGGTTCCAGGTGTCATGGCGACACAGCCTGTGGTCCCAGTTTAGCGGGTGGTGAGGAACTCTCGCCGGGTAAAGGACAGGTGTGTCCAAGAGAGAAAGGATAGACGAGGTCAGGAGAGAGAGTATAGGGAAGCGAGGAGACCTCGTAGACTAGAGAGACCTACTAGTCCATATTTTGGACGAAGAGTATAGCATGGTAGAGTTTTGTGGGTCAGCCAGCTCAGTTTGTATCTCAGATTTCACATAGTGTTTCAGGTGTTTATAGGTGTCAAAGTACCCGTATCGAATAGTTCCCACTGCCACGTTAGCCACGAGGTTGTTTTGAGTATGGTGACATACGCCATATGGTGAGGGATTGCCCTAGACTTGGGAGAAGTGCACCTCCACAGACTTATCAATCACAGCGTGCCCAACAGAGTTTTCAGGCTATAGTTACAGCCCCAGTTGCTGCCCCACCTGCTCAGCCAGCTAGAGGTGGAGATCGGGGAGGTAGAGGTCACCCTAGAGGGGCAGGCCAGGCCACATATTATGCCTTTCCTGCGTGTACTGAGGTTGTTGCCTCCAATTCTGTGATCTCAGGTATTGTCCTGGTTTGTCATAAAGATGCATCGGTTTTATTCGATCCAGGCTCCACCTTTTGTATGTGTCTTCTTATTTTGCCCCACATTTGGGTGTACTTCGGGATTCTTTGAGTTCCCCTAATTATATTTCTACTCATGTGGGAGATTCTCTTATTGTGGACCGCATTTATCGGTCGTGTGTTGTTGCTCTTAGTGGTTTTTAGGCAAGAGCCAATTTATTATTGCTCAGCATGGTAGACTTTGATGCTATATGGGACATGGACTGGTTGTTGCCCCATTATGCTATTCTTCATTGTAACAGCAATACCGTGATGCTGGATATGCCAGGTGTACCGCGAGTAAAGTGGAGGGGAACCTTAGATCATACTTCCAGTAGAGTTATTTCATTCCTTAAGGCTCAGCGTATGGTTGAGAAGGGGTGTGACGCATATCTAGCTTATTTGAGAGATGTCAGAATTAGTACCCCTACATTTGATTCAGTCCCAGTAGTACAGAACTTTCCTGATGTGTTTCTAGCTGATCTTTCGGGCATGCCACTCGACAGAGATATTGATTTTGGCATTGATGTGTTGTCGGGAACTCAGCCCATCTCCATTCCTCCGTATCGTAAGGCTCCTCCTGAGTTGAAGGAGCATTTATAGGAATTGCTTGATAAGGGTTTTATTCGACCCAATGTATTAACTTGGGGTGCTCCTATCTTGTTTGTAAAGAAAAATGATGGTTTTATGCGTATGTGCATTGATTATCGCCAGTTGAACAAAGTTACAGTGAAGAACCATTATCCTTTGCCGCGTATTGATGATCTATTTGACCACCTTCAGGGTGCATGAGTGTTTTCTTATATTGACTTGCATTCAGGTTATCATCAGTTGAAGATTCGAGAGCCAGATATCCTTAAGACTGCTTTCATGACTCGGTACGTTCATTACGAGTTCCTTGTTATGTTATTTGAGCTGACCAATGCCCCATTAGCCTTTATGCATTTGATGCACAGTGTGTTCCGGCCATATCTTTACTCATTCGTCATTGTCTTTATTGATGATATTCTGGTACACTCCTGGAGTCAGGAAGATCATGAGCAGCACCTGAGGACAGTGCTTCAGACTTTGAGGGAAAAGAAGTTATATGCAAAGTTCTCGAAATGTGAGTTTTGGTTGGATTCCGTGGCTTTCTTGGGTCACGTGGTATCGAGTGAGGTTATACGAGTGGATCAGAAGAAAGTGGAAGTAGTGCAGAGTTGGCCCAGACCATCCTCAACTACAGAGATCCGAAGTTATCTTGGCTTGGCGGGTTATTACTGTCAATTTGTTGAGAGGTTTTCTTCTATTGCAGCACCTATGACCAGGCTGACCCAGAAGGGTGCTCCGTTCCAGTGGACAGAAGAGTGTGAGTCGAGCTTCCAGAAGCTCAAGACATGTGTCATTTGTTTTGGAACAGATTAAAAAGGAAAATACCTCATTTAATACGAAACGGAGGGAGTACTATATATGATTGAGAAGAATAATGAAAGATAGTAAAATCATGTAAGCATGTCAGATTAGTATATACATTATTTGTAGATAGAAATAAAAAATATAACTATTCAATTATATTTTAATATTTTTATAATCACACGAAACACAAACAAATATACTATTCCCTCCGTTTCAAATTAGATGATGTACTTTTCTTTTTAATCTGTTCCAAAATAAATGATATATTTTCCAATTTGGAAATAGTTCAACTTTAAACTTTTTATTTTACTCATTTCATCCGTAATGAGAAACTTTTATAACCACACAAATATCACGGCCCCGCAAAACTTTTATCCCTTACGATTTTAAAAACACAAATTTTAAAAATCTTTTTTTTGTTAAACTCCATATCGAATAAAGCTATCTCATCTAAATTGACATGTTTTAGTAACTAAAGCCTATTTATCTTTTTGTCCTTTTTTCCTTTGTAATCTATTCCCTTTTTATAAATATCCAACACTCTTTGAAAGGAAAAAAACGTAGATACGAAGAGTCACAATATATTTTTAAATGTTAGTTCTTTATTAATTTATTTTAAAAAGTGCTTTTTCTTTGAAGTGTTTTTCTCAAATTGGTGAGAAATAGTTTGTGTTTGGCTAATTAATTTGAAAAGCATTTATGAGCAATAATTAGTGTTTGACCAAGTTTTTCAAAAGTATTTCTAAATGTATTTTTATCAAAAATAGTTTAATTTTTTCGCTTCTCCAAAACTGCTTATGCTGCTACTCAAAAATACTTAATTTATTCAAAAAGCTTAGCCAAACACTTCAACTATCAACAAATATGATTACTAACCTCGGCGAGGTAATACAAGCAAGAATTATAAATGATACTTGCTATAACTAGTACTGTTCACAAATTCAACAAGTATAAAATAATAATATGATTAAGTCATAAAGCGCAGAAAGAATCACCTTTGTCTACATAATTTCTTAACGTACCATGCTTCGTCAATAATTCATCATATAAGGAAGATATGAAAATAAATTAGGTAAACAACACAGGAAAATTTGAAGTAAAGATGAAATGCAATAATCAAATCAAACATTGGCCAACTTTTCTCTGAATTTCCATAACCGTACCAAAGCACTGGTCAGTTTTCCTCTGCCTGTATACCATCAAGAAGAAACAATAGTGGGTGACCCTAGGGGGGATAGATCCATATTCACACGCTTCATGATGTAGTCACGTGCAAATAATCATAATTTGCCAAGCGTGGTCACATGCTCAATATCAAAATTAGCCCGACGTGGTCACATGATCAATATCATAATTCCTCTGACGTGGTCGCACGCTCAATATCATAATTCGTCCGGCGCAATCACATGCTCAATATCATAATCCGCCTGGCGTAGTCACATGCCACATTCCAAACCATATCACACAGAAAGCAAATATACATGAATACATGCACATGATCAATGAACATCAAATTTCATACTTCTGGACTAGTATAAGTGATACGCTAAAGTATATGCATGTGCAAGTTGTATTATCATAGCTCCAATCAGGTAAATCCATAACAAAATAGCAGTTATCATGTTCAATCAGGAGATTAACCTCTATGTAACCTCAAATATTGTACAAATAGAGAAACATAATATCATGAAGTTTAACAAACAACCCAAGGCATGACAAAGCCTATACATTACCCCGAGCATGGATAATTACCCCAATGCACGCACATGGACTCAACCCCGCACATGAGCGCCATCCAAAGCACGTAGATATCATAAATAACTAAGGTAACTAGTTCCTCAACCAAGCTTAGATAATGTACTTACTTCAAGAAAGCCGAATCAATCCTCAAATAAAGCTAAGATCTTTAACCAAAATCAAAAACTCAACACGGGCCCGCACCTCGAAACCAGCTTAAGCTTCGCTTCAGTTCCACATCAGTTACTAGTTTATATTCTTTATTATCTTTCAGCTTATATTCAGATTTTCAGCTTACAATCAGACATTAATGTGCTTTACATATGCTTTCCACCCTACATACGTCTTACATATCGTACTCTCATCCTTTCTGGGGCGCTGCATTTCATGCCGCAAATACATATAGATTAGCGCTTGAGACACGTTAGTAGGCCATCCACCAGCAATTGGAGTCACTCTATTTACTCCTGGAGTTACTTATCTTTTAGTATGTGTACAGTCCGCTAGTTTGAGTGTGGAGGGGCCCTATCCCGTCCAGTACTTGTTCAGTTCAGCACTCCTAGAGGCCTGTAGATATGCACTTGTGCAGTTAGTATATTTTTATATGTCAACTTTCTAGATTGTACAGTTCTTATCATCTATGCTTATGCTGTTCAGTTTATCAGTTTGTATTCATGATTAGTAGATTATTAGCAGGTTTAGTGATGATCGACACTTAGTGTTGGTTATCCATCACGGTCATAGGCTGGATCATGACAAATATGATATCAGAGCAGTTCAGTCCTAGGATGTCTATAGGTCGTGTCTAGTAGAGTCTTGTTCAGGGGTATGTTGCGCGCCATACTTATTAACAAGAGGCTACTGGGCATTATAGGATAGTTGCCCTTCCTTCTTCTTATATCGTGCGCTAGAGCTATGTCATAAGAATTCAGCGTTCTAACAAAATGTTTTATATGTAGTGATGCCGCCGAAGAGACTCACAACTACCTAGAAGGGAAAGTCGCTGCTGGTCAGGGTACTAGCACAGTACCCCCTGAGTTAGATGAGCATGAGGAGTCCAGACATGAGGTTCCCTCCGGATCTTCACAGACTCCATCTGTTTAGGGAGAGGTTAGGGGTGCTCTAGCTACCTCACCTCTAGCTCTTCAGCATGACGACATGAGCGAGGCCTTTAGATTGTTGACTAGCATTGTAGCTACTTAGGCCAGACGGCAACATGCAGGTCCTCATGGTGGCAATACAGATTCTAGGATTCGTGATTTCCTCATATTAGAGCCTCCGGTTTTCACGAGATCTAGTACAACAGAGGATCCCTAGGATTTTCTAGACATACTGGCCAGAGGCCCAGAGCCCTCAGAGTTATGCATGCTACAAATAGATAGTCAATTGAATTGGCAGCATATAGATTACACGATCTAGCAGCAGATTGGTATACCACTTGGGAGATGTCTAGGGGAGCAAATGCGGCTCCAGCTACATCATGGGAGTTCTCAGACGTATTCCTCCACCATTACTCACCTACAGAGACACGTAGAGCATGATTGGATCAGTTCATGACATTGAGGCAGGGGATATAAGTGTTGCAGTACAACCTCCGCCTTAATTCTTTGGCGGGTTTGCTCCTGCAGTTGTATCAGACATAGAGGAGATGGTACATAGGTATGTAGCGGGTCCTCACTTAGTAAATGAGTGTATGACTGTATCTATGCAGGCAGGTGTGGACATTGCACGTATTCATTTATTCGCCTTAGCACTTGAAGAAAGGAAACAGAAGCAGAGGGATGACAGAGATAGAAGCTCAAGCAAATTCGGAGACAACATTGGCAAAACTTAAGAGTTCATTTGCATCCGGTTGGCGTTGATTACGTACTATTACAGACCTTTTAAGAAACTAAAAAAACGATCATTATATTTTTTACCTTTTCACGATCAGATAAAGTTGATCAACTCGATATCTAACACAAATAACAAACAAAGATGACGAAACAATAATAGGTTTACAGGAAAAGTCAAATGCACACTTGAAGTAAAGAATACTAATCATATTTGGTATCATGGATGCCCAAACAATACTTGGTCGAAGATAATATGAGCTCATGTTACAAAGATTATTCCAAAAATCATAGCACATTGTTCACTCCGGTTTCTTTCATTTACACTCTCAACATTCAAGAAACTGTTATTTAGATAATTTTCACTTACACTCCGTTTATTAAAATCTTGTCAAATTAAATCCAATTTCCAGGAAAGAAATGTGGTTATGCCGAATTTGTCTCAACACACGGATCTGACTGATATCATCATCTGAGATAAGCAACTCTTCCAATCAACTTCCTCATCCTAAAAATCCAAAAGTTTTACCAAACTAGTCAATATATCGATAATTGTACCATGCTTTTTATTAATAATCACAAACATTAAAAAAAAAAAAAAAAAAAAAAAAAAAA
>MU691020.1:128076-155586 GCA_026770625.1 Nicotiana glauca
TATATATATATATATATATATATATATATATATATATATATATATATATATATATATATATATATATATATTTCACTATAGGTTCACTATAGGCAAGATAAAAATAGTAATAATTTAGTTCTATAGTTAGCGTGTCTCGAAACTTTAATAAATTTGAGAAGTGTTAACTTCCCTCCTTAAAATATTCGTCCCCGAATGTTGCTAGAGCCTAATTCTTAAGCTAACAATCATCCGTTAGATCCTTGAACCTCTTAAGTTTTCTTAGCACTACTCATTCTTCCAAGTGACTCAAAATTTTGGCTAACTCCCTATAGTTTTAAAAATTTTCCAAAGTTCTCTTGTAATTTGGTCCCTATCACAAATACCACAACAACACCAACAACAATCAAATATGCCATAATAGACCATTCATAGGCACCATGCACAACTCATAAACTAGTTACACACACTCTGACAAGGAGGTACCACAATAACCAACCAAATTCTAAAGCACAACACTTTACAAAAAGTAAATAATTTTAATGAATTAAATATACTCTGCAATGGCACTGAACAACTAAAGATACCCTGACAAAAACTAAATTACTTCGGCAACTAAGTATAATCTAGCAAGGACATAAACACATGCTAACTTGTATTTAATAAATAAAATATAAATGTCAAACCAAACTTAGGTTCGCATACCTAGTTACTCAAATAAATATGGATATTTCTTTCTCATATCTTCCTCGACCTCCCACGTAGCCTCTTTTGAATCATAATTACTCCACAAAACTTTTACCAATGCTACATCCTTTGTTCTCAACTTTCTTACTTGCCTATCGAGAATTTCTACAGGTACCTCTTCATAAGTCAAGCCTTCTTTAATTTCTATGGTATCGGATATGCGACTCATCATGGATGTACTTTCTAAGCATAGACACATGAAAGACAGGATGAACAGAGGACAACTCAACGGGTAGCGCTAGCTCATAAGCCACATTTCCTTTCTTTTGTAGAATTTCATAAGGTCCGATAAATCTAGGGCTAAGTTTCACTTTCTTACCAAACCTCGTAACTCCTTTCATTGGTGAAACTTTCGAAAACACCTTATCACCAACCATGAACTCTAACTCATGACGCCTCTTATCAAAATAAGACTTTTGACGACTCTGAGCCGCTTTCAGTCTTTCTCTGATTAGCTGAACTTTCTCTAAGGCCGCATAAACAAACTCTGGACCAATCAACGGCACCTCTGCTGGTTCAAACCAACCCACTGGAGACTTACATCTCCGCCCATACAATGCTACATAAGGAGCCATATCAATGCTGGCTTGATAGCTGCTATTGTAAGCAAATTCTATAAGTGGCAAATGATCATCCCAATTACCTCCAAAATCTATAACACACGCATGCATCATATCTTCGAGAGTCTGAATGGTACTTTCTGCCTGGCCATTGGTCTGTGGATGGAAAGCGGTGCTCAAATTGACCTTGGTACCTAATCTTTTCTGAAATGCGTGCAAAAAATGCACCGTGAACTGCGGGACTTTGTCAGATATGATTGAAACTGCAGTACCATGCAATCGGACTATTTCTTTTATGTACATCTGCGCATACTGCTCTACGGAATCTGTCATCTTTACTTGTAGGAAATGCACGTACTTTGTCAGTCAGTCTACAATAACTCAAATTGAATCATGTTTATGGTATGTGCGAGGTAGACCTACTACAAAATCCATATTAATCATCTCTCATTTCTACTGTGGTGTCTCTATATATTGAGCTAGGCCACCAGGCCTTTGATGCTCGGTTTTGACTTGCTTGCAATTTAAATATTTAACCACATGATCTGATACTTGCTTCTTCATGCCTTTCCACCAATACAACTATTTCAAGTCCAAACACATCTTGGTAGCACCTAGGTAGATAGAGTAATTTAAATGTGTGAGCTTCTTCCATTATGGCCTTCCTAAGACCATCTATATCAGGCACACATAACCGATCATTCAACTTCAAAACTCTGTCATCTCCTAGAGTGAAAGCAGTGATTTATTTATTTTTGACTCTTTCTTTTAACTTCACTAAGTACAGATCCTCGTCTTGCTTAGCCTTAACATACGCAACAAGGGAGTATTGCGCTAAGGCATAAGAAGTTATACCACCTTCTTCGGTCTCATCCAATCTAATTCCATCATTTGTTAGTTTTTGAATTTCTCGACCTTAACATCACCTTTGTACTGCAAGATGGGTCAAGATACCCATTGACTTCCAACTAAGTGCGCCTGCTACCACATTAGCTTTGCCCGGGTGATAAAGGATATTGATGTTATAATATTTCAATAGCTCGAGCCACCTTCTCTACCTCAAATTTAATTCTTTTTTCTTGAAAATGTACTGGAGGCTTTTGTGATCTGTAAACACTTCGGAATGCTCGCCATAAAGGTAGTGTCGCCATAACTTTAATGCAAACACCACTGCTGTAAGTTCCAAGTCGTGTGTGTGATAGTTATTTTCATGATTCTTTAACTGACTGGAAGCATAAGCAATAACTTTTCCATTTTTCATAAGAACATAACCGAGACCAACTCTAGAGGCATCATAATACACTATGAACCTACCCGAACCTGTCAGCAAGGTTAATACAGGTGTAGTGGTCAACCTCTTCTTTAACTCTTGAAAACTCTGCTCGCAAGCGTCTTACCACTGGAATTTAACTACTTTCTGGGTCAACTTAGTTAATGGAGCTGCAAGTGAAGAAAACCCCTTTACAAACCTTCTATAGTAGCTAGCTAACCCCAAGAAACTCCTGATTTCAGTTAGCGTTGTCAGCTTAGGCCAATTCTTGACTGCTTCTGTCTTCTGAGGGTCTACTTTTATTCCTTCACTAGATACCAGGTGGCCTAAGAATGCCACTGACTGCAACCAGAACTCACATTTTGAAAATTTGGCATAAAGCTCATTCTTCTTCAAGGTCTGCAAGGCTATTCTGAGGTGTTCTGCATGATCTTCCTTGCTCTTAGAGTATACCAAAATATTGTCTATAAGCACGATAATAAAGGTATCGAGGAATGGCTTGAAAACTCTGTTCATGAGGTCCATGAATGCAGCTGGAGCATTTGTCAACCCGAAGGACATCACTAGAAATTCATAGTGCGCGTAGCGAGTTCTAAAGGCTGTTTTAGATATATCCTCTTCTCTAATTCTCATCTGATGGTACCTCGACCTCAAGTCTATTTTTGAAAAGTAATTTGCACCCTGAAGTTGATCAAATAAATCATCAATTCTTGGTATTGAGTACTTGTTCTTAACGATAACTTTATTCAACTACTGATAGTCGACGCACATTCTGAGAGACCCGTATTTCTTCTTGACAAACAGGACCGGGGCACCCCACGGTGAAACACTTGGCATGATGAAGCCCTTGTCAAGAAGGTCTTGCAACTGTTCTCTCAACTCATTAAGTTCTGCTGGAGCCATCCTATAAAGAGGTATAGATATGGGCTGAGTGTCTGGCATGAGATCAATGGCAAAATTTATGATTCTTTCAGGAGGAAGTACGGGAAGGTCATCTGGGAAAACTTCTGGAAATTCTCTAACAACTGGCACTGACTGAAGAGCTGGTGGTTCTGATTTTGGATTAATGATGTGAGCCAAATAGGCGAGACACCCCTTATCGATCATTCGTTGTGCCTGAAGATAAGAAAAAACTTACCTACAAGCGATGATGAACTACCCTTACACTCTAAGACTTCTTCATTTGGAAATTGGAACCTGACTATCTTGGCATGATAATTAGCAGGAAGATAACCAATCCATACCCATGATTACATCGAAATCCACCATTTATAACTTTATGAGATCGGCTTTGGTGTTGTTACCTTGGACTGAACTATACAACCTCTATAGACTCTTATGACTTTCATTGACTCGCCAACTGGAGTACATACTAGGAATGGCTCACTAAGTTGTTCCGGTTCTAGCGTGAGGTTAACTGCAAAGTATGGAGTCACATATAAAAACGTTGAACCTGGATCCATTATGGCATAAGCATTATGTGAGAAGACTAGAAGTATACCTATAATAACTTATGCAGATGCCTCTGCACTTTGACGATCAAGTATGGAAAAAAAAATGGGGTTTTCCCCATCCTTGAGTAACTCGATTTGCACCTCTGCATGCCCCATGCCCGATTTGATCATGAGAACCACGAGCCTGAGATGGTTCAACTGCAGTAGTTGAGGAACTAGAAGGACGAGTTGATCCCCCACTGAAATTACGTCTCAACTTTAGGCAGTTGGCCTTTCCGTAATGATAGCAACCATGAAACCCGATCTTGGACTGACCTGAATGTTGTCGCTTACATGTTCCACAAAGACCTTGTTGGTGTGAATGTTGCTCAGCATGACTCTGGCTATGTCAGGATGATATCCTAAAATTCTGATTCTGGCGAGACTAATTTCCATAACTTTGAGTACATCTGAAGGAAGACACACCACCTAACTGATAACTGGACTGAGCTGGTGCTAATGACTCCTTATTAGAGGAATCCCTTCCACCTCCGCTAGATGTACCATTAAACCTTCTGGATGTCCGAACTTTCTTGTTATGCTCTTTTTCTTCTCTCCTATGTTGTCTGTCTTTTTCTAAGTGCTTGGCAAATCCCACAACAGAGGAAAAGGCTTTCATCCCAAACGCTGCAGCTGATGTCGTATCCTTAATGTGGTAAGCTAAACCGTCAACAAACCTACGAATCTTTGCTTTTTCTATCTTAACCATGTGAGGAGCATGCTTAGCTAACCGTATGAATTTCATGTAGTACTCTTGTGCACTTTTATTCCCTTGCTTGAGTTGTTCGAACTCTATATCCTTAGCTTCCCTATCCTCTTCTGGGATAAAGTTAGCCATGAAGGTCTCGTCAGATTCTTCCCAAGTAGATGGACCATTATCTTCAACTCTTTCCTTTTCCCACATCTCAAACCAAGCGCCAGCCACATCTCTAAGCTGGTAAGCACCCAGCTCCACAACTTTATCATCAAATGCTTTCATCACTCGGAGGGCTTTCTTGACACCCTCCAGCCACAACATTGGATCTTCATCAACTATAGAACCATCGAACACTGGAGGAATCAACTTCAAAAATTCATTCACTCTTGAGGACTCAGAATTATTATGTCTATTTGATTGAGGTGGAATCTCATCTCTTCTCTCGTTCTGGTTGGCCATAAAGGCTTTAAACATCTCCATAGCACTGTTGACGACATTAAACATCTGACCCACCTTGGAAGATATAGTTGCCTGAGCCGGAGCTGCCGTTGGGGGCGGTATTGGATCATCATGTTCCACCCCTTCTTCATGCTCAACCCGGGATACTGAACCCCCTTTGTGGATTTACCCTTCCTTTTTCTGAGTCGAAGCCTTCTTAGTTCTACCTTGAGCCACAATGGTAGCAATGGTTTCTTGAGCAGCATCCTGAGTGTCTGTGTCAGAGTTGCGAGTACGAGCCATTTCTGCGAGTTTTAGAGAAAAGAATACATTAGATAATTTCTTAGAGGTAGGCTCTACTGCACGATCTAAAGTATGAAAAAAATGAGATTTTTCCTAAATGCTTGTAGCCTCCTGTTTAAAAGTATGGCGCGCTTCATACCCATAAACAAGACTCTATTAACACGGCTTCATAGACACCTAGAACTCCATAAACTTGAGGCTCTAATATCAAGTTTGTCACGATCCATTTTCTGAACAAGCCGGGATCGGCACTCGATCACTAAACATGACCGAGAAAACCATATCTGCTTATCAAATCTATTATAACTCCAAACTTTATATGCAACAAGGCAATACTCTAACCAAATACTTTTTATTAATTTAAATTTTTAAATAAATCAACTCCAAAACTTTATTCGTAGTAACTACTAAATTACTGCTAAGTTATTATCAAAAATATCTGAATCTTAACCCAACGACTATGTCTATGAACCCTCTACTGATAAACTGACGCACTGCTCAAGACATGAGATTTCTGGGCCAGTTCTCTAAGTAAACAAAGAAGTTAACTAACTAAAGATGACTCAAAGGAATACTCCACGAACAAAAGCGGAGCTCACCAATAACACTAGAAGAGAAGGAAGTCCTAACCCGTAGCCTGCTCGCCTGTAAAACCGGTTACTACATTTTACCACAAACCAACGTAGGTTCCCAAAAGAGAACGTCAGTACCATCAATTGTACTCAGTGAGTCTGAACAACAGGGGGCGAAACTTTAATAACATATACATTACGAACAAAGGTTCTAAATGCATGTAAAACATAAAGATTACAAGAATAATTCTAAAATAATTGCATAATAACAGTTTATTAATATTCTAAAAGAAATTGTTTTCTTTTTCTTTCTTATAAAAAATATACTTCACTTTATACTTTGGGAGTTCCAACTATCCTAACTTAATTCTGTCTTAGTCACCGTCTGATCGGTACGGGTTCGATCCCAACCTGAACGAATAGGCCCAATCCACGAGGTGTCACTCGCTTCATGGTTCTCAGCGCTCATGTATCATACCTTAGCATGACTAAGTAAATTCTCAGGAATGAGACCCTCAGCTCGTGTGCTCCCTACTTTGGCACAAGTAGTTTCAGGAAGCCAACGCCTTGGTCAAGACCCTCGGCCTGGACGATGACCCCTTCTCGGAATAAAGGATACTCCCACAAATCTTTTCTTTCTAAAACTTCTTCTTGTGACTTTTCAAGTCTAAATCTTTTCTTTATAGAACATCATGTACATGCTCATGCTGGTATCCTTAAATGTAAAGCATGGCATAAGAATAAAATAAACATGTAAAAGTATTTATAAAGATTCTTTCTTCTTCATAAATTTTCTACATGAAAGTAGCATATAAGAATAACACAAAAATCTGAAAACTTAAGCATATATATCATAATAAATCATCTAAGTTTTTGCTAGAACAATTCTAAGTTAATATGTACTCACTCGCTCCAATTAAGTAAATATGAACTCTTTTAAGCAATTCATCAAACATCTTGTATGCATGCTTTTGTGAGTTAAACCACTTAAGGGTTATATCAACTCACCTCAAAACTCCTCGAGCCAATACGTAGGACCCAGTCTAATTAACACCAGTCAAACAATCGATTGTACAACAACCAGTATATTTTAATTAATTTTAAAAGCTTCACACCTAAACATGGAAGTTATTGTTGATACGGAGAAAGAAAGGAATTAATTATCCAATTCTTATAATGTAGGATAATTGACAATAAGGAATTTTATATACCTGAGTTCAAGAATTAGTGATTCGTAATGAACCTTAGAACTATGGGTACAATTTCGTGGCTACCTCTGCGTTGGTAATAGAACATCTGTTTTGAGAATCTCCTTTTGTTTAAACCTTTCACATCCTTTGTTTTTTGGCTAATGCTTTCACACCTTTACTGCCAAGACCCTTGATGGGCTTAAGGCTCACATTTTTTTTTTTTACAATTTATTTGATTTCCCTTTTTTTTTTTGTTTTTTTTCTGTTTTGACTTAACTAGTATTTAATGATATCCACTTTTAATAATTAATAATATTAAAACTATTAATATTTTCCTATATATGTATATATATATATATATATATATATATATATATATATATATATATATATATATATATATTTCACTATAGGCAAGATAAAAATAGTAATTATTTAGTTCTATAGTTAGCGTATCTCGAAAATTTATAAATTTGAGGAGTGTTACACTTGGCTTCCTGAACACTAAAAGCCTTTAGGGGGCACTGGTTAAGCAGAATAATGTGCCCGTCGTATAAAAATCCTGGGTCCGCTTCTGGGTCCGCCTCTGGAAGCGGGGAACTAGATTCATTTCGCTGCAGTATCAGGTTTGATCATCTCAGCAATATCCAAGTTAGAGTCTAAATGGCTCTTCAGCCCATTAAGATTCTTTCCTGTGTAATCACAAACTATTGCTAATAATTTTACTAACACTAATTCTGTCCTCTTCCATTTTTTGAGTCTTGTATGGTTCTCTCAGATGAAAGCATCAACATATGCTTCTAATTTCAAAGATTTTACCAGGGATAAAACCTTCTATTTAATTTGAGGAAATCATTGCTAACAGCTTTCAGTGTCTCTCTTGCTTTTAACTGTAGCTTTCTCAATCACGGTATTAAAGGAGGAATATGTAAATTTTCTGAGCATACTCATGTCCACTGAGACAAACAGAGGGGAATAGGTTAATGGAGGACCATACTGTCATGTCCTACTTCTCATTCAATTTGAAACTTCAGAGCGAGCTGGTTATCCAAGAATCGTCGTGTTCTTATGCAGTCACTTAGTAGCTAGAGTACTATATATGAACCTTGGCTTTCTTACTCTTGTTTTCATGAGTAGTTAGTTTCCCACTGATTGACACCATATTCTCTACCTACTTGGATAGTTGTGAATTATTTGAAACCTTTCCCTTTTAATTTTCTTCTTTGTGCAGGACATGGAGGAAGTGATGGATTGCATGCATTTGTTCCTTCTCTGGACTATGCTGTAAATGACATGGTATATAGTTTTACTTTTGCATAGATAAATACATTAAAGAAGCTGAAGCTGAAACAGTTACTACTATCTTTTAAGTATTATGTATTCACCAAATTGCTTCCATTTGTTGTAGAAAAACTTTCTCTCAAAAGTTTTAGATGAAAATCCAGGACTTCCGTGCTTTGGCTTTGGACATTCAACTGGTGCAGCAATAATCCTTAAGGTAATGTTTAAATCACAATGGTATAGCTACTATATTACGACATCTTTAACATGTTATTGAAGATTCTTTTTGACCTATTACTGATACTAATTGTAGGCAGCACTTGACGTGAAGATGAGAGCTAATATAGCTGGTGTTGTATTGACTTCACCTGCTATAGGAATTCAACCAGCTCATCCGATTATCACAGTAAATGTCATCTTAAATCAATTTTTTTTGTTATCCCTCTATTTCCACTGAGCACAAAAAGATTTTAAAAGACCTTTTTTTTTTTCTTATTTTTAGGTTCTGGCTCCAGTGGTCTCTTTCCTGATGCCAAGATTCCAATTGAGCGCGGCAAATCAAACAGGTATAACAGTATCTAGGGATCCAGCAGCATTACTAGCCAAGTATTCAGATCCACTAGTATTCACTGGATCCATTAGAGCTAGAACTGGTAACGAGATCCTTCGGATCACTGCCTACTTGCAACAGAATATGAGCAAGTTGACAGTACCATTCCTAGTTCTTCATGGCACTGATGATGCAGTAACTGATCCAGAAGGCTCTAAGAAACTCTATCAAGAGGCTTCTTCAACTGACAAAAGTATCAAGCTATGTGAAGGATTGTTGCATGACTTGTTATTCGAACCTGAAAAAGAAGAAGTTGTGAAGGATATAATTGAATGGTTGAACCAAAGATTGTGAAGATGTTGAAGACTCAGAGGAATAGCTTGATCAAAGGAGATAGAGGGACAACTTGAGTCCGAGGAGATTGGCAGCGCCAAGTTTGAGATTTCCCTCAATGAGCCTATATATTAAGTGAGGGAAAAGAATTGAACTTGCTAAATAAGTTTGAGCACATTGAACGTGGAGAAGCTTACACTGTTAATTAATGTAATGTCATCTAATCAGTGGCGACATTGCTCAAGATATTGCTTATAGTAGTTTAAAATTTTGACAGCCACTCAAATTGTACAAACAAATGGGACTTTTGTAAGAATGGTTATAACATCATCCATGGTGTTTTGGGTAATACCTTAGTGAGTTTTGGTTGAATAACCAAAGTAACTACCTAGGCAACTTGTAACATTGTATATTTCTTTTCTGCTAAATGATAAAAAAATTCAAGGAAAGATTATCTCTTGGTAATATATTGATTTCTTACAATGTCTTCACTGAGATAGGCTTTCTGTGCAGTATGCATTAATTGATTGATGTGATAAAAAGATGCATGTATCTCCATACACGATTTTCATACAAGTGTATATATATTCAATCATATCTACAGTATTTGATAGTGTGTATTGACGTTCTGGAGATGCCAAAAATGCCAATCAGACATTTGGTTTGAGGGTTGTGTAAAGAATAGCAGAAGAAGAGTATTATTCAAAGACCTTCTGCTAGCCCAAGATCGTTAACTAAGATTGGAGTATTCAACTAAAAGAAGAGGAAGCTTGAAAAGAGAAGAGAGAATTTTGAAAGGAAAACTTTGTTGATTTTAGCTTGATTACAAATGAACAAGACACCCCCTATTTATATTAGCTTATGGATGATTCTAGATGTGATTCTAGATAATGTACAAAGAAGATTCTAGCAACCTTATCTTCTAACAACACCGTAGAATATCTAGATATGTCTTATCTTCCCACAACATTCTAGAACAGCTAGATATGTCTAATAGATAAATATCAAGGATACTACACTAGGACATTCTAGAGAATTCTATATTATTCCAAAAAATCAACTTTATTTTTTTCACACTCCCCTTTAAAGTGATTTTTTGGAAACTAATCCAAGCTTGTCACGGAAGAACTCGAACGACGCTTTAGCAAGTGACTTGGTGAAGATATCAGTGATATTTTCCTGACTTCTCACTTCCAAAGTATTGGTAGTTCCATCAAGAACTTTTTCCCGAATAAAGTGATGTTCCACCTCAATGTGTTTAGTTCTTGCATGGAATACTGGATTGTTTGCAAGCTTGACGGCACTTTGATTATCTCCGTAGATCACAGTTGGCTTTGATATAGGTAGATGCAAGTCTTTGTAACCATACACATTCTTGAGCAGTGAGAGCAGCTACTTTATACTCTGCCTCCGTGGTTGACAAGGAAAGTGAGTCTTGCTTTTTGCTACACCAAGAAACACTTGTTCCAACACAGAGAAAAATATAGCCCGATGTTGATCTTCGGTCATTCAAATCACCACCAAAATCAGCATCCGTATAACCAGCTAACACCAAATTATTCTTCCTCTGGAAGAACAAGCCCATGTCTGATGTTGAGTTGACATACTTTAGAATCCTCTTTGCAGCTTTTAAGTGATGCTTTCTTGGCCTTTGCATAAATCTGCTGACATATCCCACCGAGAACGCTATGTCCGGCCTTGTAATAGTCAAATACAGGAGACTTCCAACCAGAGCTCGAAAAGGCTTGGGATCTGCAAGAAGTGAGCCTTCGTCCCGCCTTAACCTTATGCTTATCTCAAGAGGAGTAGAACATGTTTTGCTTTGCTTCAATCCAAACCTGTCAACAAGTTTCTTGGCATATCCTTCTTGAGTGACAAAGATCCCTTTGTTCATGTTTGTCACCTCTAAGCCAAGAAAATGGTGGAGCTCTCCCAGCTTCTTGATGTCAAATCTTATGGAAAGCTCATCTTGAAGCCTAGCAACTTCATCTTCATTGTTTCCTGTTATTATCATATCATCCACGTACAAAAGAACAACCATATGCAAGTCGCCTTATTTTTTAACAAATAGGCTAGGATCTGATTGTGATGCATCATAGCCACAGAAATGTAGATACTCAGCAATTTTTCCATACCATGCTCGTGGAGCTTGCTTGAGGCCATAAAGGGCCTTCTTAAGTTTGCAGACATGATCAGGATGTAAGTTAGAGACATACTCGGGTGGTTGCTCCATATAAATATCATTGTCAAGCTCTCCATATAAGAAAGCATTCTTCACGTCAAGTTGCCATAACTTCCAATTGTGTGAGGCTGCCAAGGTTAGCACAACTCAAACAGAGATCATCTTAGCCATCGGACTGAAGGTTTCTTCATAGTCTTCATTGTACTTTTGAGAAAATCCCCGAGCAACCAGCCTTGCTTTATATCTATCTATGCTACCATCTACTCGTCTTTTAATTTTGTAAACCCATTTGCAAGAAATAGGTTGTACATCCTTCGGCTTTGGTACAAGGCTCCAAGTTTGATTTTTCATCAGAGCCTCCATTTCATCATCCATAGCAAGCTCCCACTCTTTGACTCCTTTAGCTTCTTCGAATGAGGAAGGTTCTTCATCATCAGTTTGTCCTGCAAAGAAATATGAATACGTACTGACAAAATTTTCATCTCTGAAGCGAACTGGCTTGATAATAGTTCTTTTTGGCCTTCCCGAACCACTTGAATCATCTTCTTGTTGAGTTTCATGTTGTTGAGGTCCAGGACTCCCCATTTCTCTTAACTCCTCGGCAACTGTATTATCTAGAGTGGGAAAGCTTGAATCTCCATTATTTAAGGTTTTTGAACTCGCTTCATCCAATGCAACTCCATAATATAACGACACTTCGTCGAATATAACATCCCTTGAGACAACAAAGAGATGTGTTTTAGAATCCATGCACTTCCATCCATTTTTCCTTTCATCATATCCGACAAAGATGCATTTCCTTGCCTTGGCATCTAACTTGCTCCGTTGAGAATCTGGAATGTGAACATAACAAATAGAGCCAAAAACCCTGAGGTGTTTCATGCTAGGCTTTTCTCCAAACATTAATTCATAGGGAGACTTCATATTGTTTGGAGAAAGCGGCATCCTGTTAATCACGTACGCTGCACATTTCATGCCTTCAGCCCACAAGGCTCTAGGTAAATTTTTGGCATGAAGCCAGCTTTTACATCTTTTACATGTCTTAGTTAAGTGTCGGATCTTCCTTTGAGCCACTCCATTTTATTGTGGCGTATCAGCGCATGTCAGCTATCTTTTAATGCCATGCTGACGACAAAAAGAAAGAAACTCATCTGATGTGAACTCACCGCCATAATCAGTCCGCAACCGCCTTATTCTGGAATTGAGTTCACTTTCAACTGTTTCTTTGAACTCCACAAACTTACTGAAAACTTCTGACTTGTGCTTCACAAAATAAACCCAAGTGAATCTAGTAAATCATCAATAAAAATTAGCATATAAGAATAGCCTGAGAATGAAGGAGTTCTCGTTGGCCCCATCAAGTCACTGTGAATAAGTTCTAGTGGGGCATTACAGCCTTGACAAGGATCTGTCAAATGGAAGACGATGTGCCTTTCCATATTGACATCCTTCACAAACCTTTCCTCCACCAAAATTTCTTAAGTTAGGCAAACCTTTTACTAGATTCAACTTTACCATGACTTTTAATTTATCCATGCTTAGATGTCCAAGTCTAGCATGCGAAAGATGTGTATTATCATTGCTACTCATCTTCTCAAAATATAAATTAGAGGCAGATAAGACATATAGATCGTTAACTCTCTTACCTGAGTGAATGATATCTGCCTTGAGCACCTTGATATTTCGGAGGAACTTAACATCACTTGGGCCAAATAGCAAATAGTTTCTAGCATCTACAACATGTGCAACTGAAAATAGATTTTTCTTCATTCCTGGAACATGAAAGACACTGTTGAGGGTGATAATGTCTTTTTGCTTCTCGTTAATCACAACAGTGCCTTCCTTCTCCACATTATGGATTGTATTATCTGTTGTAACAATGACATCATGTCTGTTATATTCATGAAAGGTGGAGAACTTGGATTGATATCCAGTGAGATGGTGCCCGCATCCTGAATCCACGATCCAGTCTCTTTCAAAATTTATGGAAGCCATGACATTTATTGTTCGAGTCTCCGCTGTGAAGCACTTTCCCCAGTCTTCTTCTTCTTCTTCAGTTTTCTTGGTTTGAGCCATATTGCTCTCTTTGGCTCGATAATATCTTTTTATGTGTCCGACTTTGCCACAACAGTAACATTTTAAAAGCTTTTTACCGTTACCGAAAAACTCCCCCTTCTTTCCTGGCGAACTTGAACCACTTGAGAATTGAGAGTGCATGCGATCTCTTGATTTACCCTTATAGTTTCTCTTATCGGCGATACGAGCATTTTCTTCCCCTTCTTTTATAGATACACCAGCCATCTGTTTGGCTAGTAGCTCTTGTGACGACAATAAATTCTCAAATTCTTCCAAAGATGGTTGTTGAACCCATCCTTGAATCGATGTAACAAATGGAATATATTCTGGCTGTAAACCACGAATAATGATTCTTCTTATTCGTGCTTCAGAGATAGCCTCGTCTGGATTCAATAGAGAAATTTCGGAACACAGATTTTTAACCTTCAAGAAATACTCCGCGATAGAGAGATTACCTTGAGTGGTGTTAGCTAACTCATTCTCCAAAATCTGTAGCTGAGCTTCATCTTTCTTGTTGAACAGTCGATCGAAGGTCCTCCATATTTCATGAGCCGATTTACACCTTATAATATGATCAAATAAATTAGGAGAGATAGACCTCTTTAGGATAAACTCTACCTTAGCATTAAACTGCTTCCACTTCTTACGCGCATTGCTATTTTCCGGTGCGTCAGTAGGAGGGCTTGTGTTACTCCCATTGACAACTTCCCACAAATCCTCACCAACAAGGTATGACTCTATACAAGTCTTCCATACCTTGTAATTTGACTGGTTCAATAACTCAATCCCCAGTCCATTAGCACGACCACCCAAATCCATTTAGAAAAACCAGTTGAATCAATCAGTAACCCGACCTTGAAATCTAGAAGCCGGCTTATGGCTCTGATACCATGTAAAGAATAGCAGAAGAAGAGTATTATTCAAAAACCTTCTGCTAGCCCAAGATCGTTAACTAAGATTGGAGGATTCAACTAAAAGAAGAGGAAGCTTGAAAAGAGAAGAGAGAATTTTGAAATGAGAACTTTGTTATTGAAGAAAACTTTGTTGATTTTGGCTTGATTACAGATGAACAAGACACCCCCTATTTATATTAGCTTATGGATGATTCTAGATGTGATTCTAGATAATGTACAAAGAAGATTCTAGCAACCCTATCTTCTAACAATACCCTAGAATATCTAGATATGTCTTATCTTCCCACAACATTCTAGAACATCTAGATATGTCTACTAGATAAATATCAAGGATACTACACTAAGACATTCTAGAGAATTCTATATTATTCCAAAAAATCAACTTTATTTTTTTCACAGGTTGAGCTCAAACCTGTACTGGGGAAATGGATTGGCGCATGACTTCTGACAGGTGCAGATTGAGGAAGGCATTAGGCGGAGCTCACATTTTGCAGACATCCGACGGCCAATAGGTTATGGCCTTAATTAAGATAAATGTTTTGACAAGTACGTTCATGGAACTGTGAATGCATTCACTGCTAAATGATGTTTTGATGCATACATTATAGTATGATTTTTTGAACAAGTATGAATATAGTACATAGCTTATTATCATGTGTTTTGACAGACTGCACATTTTAAATGTATAGTTACAATATTTTTCAACTTTTTCGGAGAAGATTGAAGAGAAGTTTCTGGGAGCAGATAATGGAGGAATCGACATGCAACCCATATTTTTACACCAACCATAATTTAGTGTCATCATAATGCTTGTAACTTAGTGATATCGACAAAAGTATCTCACATAATATAAATTCAATTCAATGTCTTTCATTTGAAACCATTTCCCAATTTCCTTATGTATTTAATTTTTTTTTTTTTTTTAAAAAGGTGAGGATCCTAGAGATGTACGTATTTTAGTGGGCGTTTGGACATAAATATAAAATCACAAACAAAAAAAAAGTGAAAATTTTTTCGAATGAAAATGGTATTTAAAAATTAGAGTTATGTTTGGACATAAATATAATTTAAGGTTGTTTTTAAAGTTTTAGTCGCGAGCTGAGTAAAAATTTTGAAAAACAATTTTTTTGAGTTTTTTAAATTTTTGAGAAATTCCAAAATGCATCTTAACGTGAAAATTAAAAATTTTATGGCCAAATGCTGATTTCGGAAAAAAGTAAAAAAAAATAAATAAAATGATTTTTTTTTATCAGGCTCTAATTTCGGTACTATTTGGAAAACGACTTTTAATGTTTAGTTATAGTTGCCACTTGCAAGCAACCAAATAAATCAAAAACTTGAGTCATGGAGAATGGGGGGTTTGCCAGTGCCGAGTCGTATGCACGCAAGCGTATCTGTGCAACTTGCAGTGCAAATCTCATACGCACACTACCATCTACAAGTTGTGCTAATAATTGCATTTGTTTATTTTTATCTCTTTTCTTTTCTTATTCTATTTTGGAAGTGACAAAGGCACTAATCATTCATTTTTTAAGACACTTAAAAGAAATAGACAAGAGAGGTGATATGCCTGCACAGCTGCACCGCTAGAGAATAGCGGATAGATTTCCCCACTTGGGATGTCAACCAATTAAATTAATAACTCAAATATCCAAAGAGCTGTGCTGCTTTATATCACGCCTCTTAATTACCCAACTTTTCTCTCTAATGTGTTGCATGGCTTGTTATCCTCACTTAGAACTTTATACGTCAAAGAAAATAAAATTAACTTATTATGGTTAAGTGATTAAACCATGTGAAATTGTATGCTCGTCAACCAATTGTTATGTTATAGAAATTTATTCATAAATACATATCATACATCTATAAATTAAATCAGAAAAACCTCATGTGAGTACGTTTTTACCTTACGCCATGCATTTACTCGTATATCAAGTGTATGGGTCCAAATTTGAACGGCCACAGCCATTTAACAAATACAACGAAAGATGAGATCGTCATAAGTGGGATGCCCTACGAGGGACGACGGACAGCAAATAGAGGACGTATAGCTGCTGCAGTAGTGTAGGCCCAATAGGGGGTATTTGGAATATTCTCATGAATATCCCTTATGGTGTATTTTCTAGGGTTCAGAAGGGGGTTAACCCTTATGTATAGTGGAAGAATATGTGGTAGAGGGGGTTTCTTCATCTGTTTTGGACCTTTCCAATAAAGAACAAGAATTGTAAAACCTCTTCTATATTAAAGATTGGCATTCTCATTGTATGATCACCGGCTTTTTCATAAGATCAACAAATATTTCCCATTGCGTTCATTTGTTTATATTTTTGGTTCTAAAGTACATATACTTAGCTATGATTTACCCCTTTATTTTTTTTTATTGATTTGTTCAAAAATATTTCTATATCTTTTGAGTCAAACAATTTGGCGTCGTCTGTGAAAATTTCTTTAGCTGAAACTTTAGTTTCGTCTAGATCCGTGAAAGGGATAATCACCTCATCTTGGCCTCGCAAAGACCAACAATGGCAGGAAAGGGGGAAGCAAGATTAAAACCAATAGTAGGCGTCATGAACAACCTTATGGATTCTATCAACGAAGCCGGCTGGGAAGACAATGAAAATACAATGCCAAGCGCTACACCCGAGGGAGATACCTCACCCCCCCCCCCCCCCCCCAGCACGAAAGCGCGATTGTCTCGCGCGAGAGGGAAACTTCAACATCCGCAGCAGGAGAAGCTCCACCGGCTGTGAAAAGGCTATTAGAAGAGTGGTTAACAAACACCTTGAGCAGTATACTCGACAAACCAGTTCAAAGGGATATCGGAGGCACAATACATGCTGATACCGCAATTGTTGCCGATGAGACAGAAACTCCACGGTCGATATCAATGGTCGAAGAAATGGCAGATAAAAGCTATTAGGCAAACGACAGGCGAGGGACTTCGAGATTTTCTAGCCCGATTCAACAGGGTAAGAATGAGCCTACCCAATGTATCGGAGGGGATGTCGGTAGCAGCCTTCCAAAATGGTTTAAATAAAAATGGGTCGAAAGCAACAAAAAAGGTGCTAAGTAGGCTCATGAAATACCCTCCCACTACGTGGGAATAAATCCATAATGCCTATTGTGCCGAAGTAACGGCAGATGAGGATGACTTAAATGGTCCAATCCAATGGCTAACCTCAGTACAAACCGAAATAAGGAGAGACCGTCGTACGATGGTCGAAGGGACCAACTATCCCATTTCAATCGAGAAAGGCATCAGCCCTACATCCGGACGTCCATCCCACCTCCGCCACGACATATAGACATCAGCCTCGACACAGCACGCCACATTAAAATGAGAGACTTATGCCCCTATTATTGTCTGCTCATAAATTTTGCGTTTCTCCTTCAGAAATAGTGTATGCACTAGAAAAGCTCGGCACAAAGGTGCAGTGGCCGCAAAAGATGAAGTCGGATCCAAGCACCCGGAGATCGAACGTCCTGTGTCAGTTCCATTGGGAAAGGGGACATAAGAATGAAGAATGCATAGGCTTGGGACAGGAAGTGGTAAGAATGTTGAACTAGGGACACCTGAAAGAACTGTTGAGTGATCGAGGACGATTAACTTTGTTCGTAGGCGCGATCAACCCCAAGGACCCCCAAAACCACCTTCACCGGCTCGTGTCATACAAATTATCATTGGCGGCGGCGATGATACGGTAATCTACCATGTGAAGTTCAGCACTACACACAAACTCAAGCGAACAGTCGCCCACGAACGGTATGATGACCTCGAAGATAGTATCATCTTCAATAAGTCAGATACCCACGATTTGTCTTTCCCTCACTATGATTCTTTGGTTATAAATGTATGTATTGCGGATACCGATGTAAAAAGAATAATGGTGGATGACGGAAGCGGTACGTGTATTATCCACCCACGAGTCCTCGTACAGATGAGACTCGAGGATAAGATAATATCGCGATGCATAACACTAACGTGTTTTAATAATGTAGTGGAACAACCTCGGGAGAGATAATGCAGCCCATTCTGGCTGGAGCAGTCACTCTGGAAACGTTTTCACATCATGAACCAGGAAACATCGTACAACGCTATCATAGGGCGTCCATGGATACACGTTATGCGAGCCGTCCCTTCAAGTTTTTACCAAGTGATCAAATTTCCTACTCAATGGGGAATATTCAGCATCCGAGGCAAGCAACATACCGCTCAAGAATGCTACCGCATCGCCCAAGATTGCGCGCACACCCAACAACTAAAGGGAGCAAGTGCAGAAGCATAACAATCATCCATGCCGGGAACCAAACCCGATATAGAAATAGAGGCTATCAAAGACCCAGATATCGTAGAGGCCTGCAATGCGACTGTGGAAGACCTTGATCCCGTTCAATTGGACAACACTGACATCATGAAAAAAGCTTATATTGGGCACAACCTCTCAGAACCCAGTAAGTTCCATGAGTTGTTAACTAATAATGCCGATTTGTTTGCCTTCTCCCATTTAGGCCGGGAATCCCAAGGGACATCGCCAAACATCGGCTGAATGTCGACTCTCTTTACCCGCCTGTCGGCAAATGAGGAGAAAGTTCAACGCCGCAATCAATGACGCAGTCAACGAAGAAGTCGATAAGCTGCTCGCTAATGGTTCCGTCCGAGAGTCAAAGTACCCTGAGTGGGTCGCCAATGTGGTCATGGTAAAAAAGAAAACGAAAAATGGCAGATGTGTATCGACTTCACCGAAACAAAGCATGCCCAAAAGATTCCTTTCCGCTACCATACATAGACCTGCTCATCAACGCAACAGCAGGGCACGAGCTATTAAGCTTCCTAGACGCCTATTCTGGCTATAACCAAATCCTAATGGCAGAAGAAGATCAAGAAAAAACCACCTTTATCACTTACTAGGGGACATACTGCTACAGAGTTATGCCGTTCAGACTCAAGAACGCAGGGGCGACGTACTAAAGATTAGTCACCAAAATGTTCAAAGAACAACTAGGAAAGACTATGGAGGTCTACATCGACGACATGTTAGTGAAATAAAAAAGGAAGGAGGATCACATTGGTCATCTGAAGGAAGCCTTCAAAATATTAAGGCAATACTAGATGAAATTGAATCCCGAAAAATGCACCTCTGGGGTAGCCTCGAGTAAGTTCCTCGATTTTCTAGTATCATAAAGGGGTATCGAGGTCAATCCGGACAAGATCAAGGCCATCGAAGGATACCGGAGATGTGGACCAACAAAAAGCAGGTACAGAAGTTGACGGGATGAATAGTCATCTCATGGTCGTCAGATAGGTGCCATAGATTTTTCAATGTACTAAGGAAGGATCACGGATTACAGTGGAACTCAGAATGCGTCGACACCATAAAGAAATTAAAAGCGTACCTATCCTCACCGCCACTATTGGTCAAGGAAGACCCAGGCGAATGCCTCCTGGTGTATCTAGCAGTCTCCGAAGTCGCGGTAAGTGTAGTTCTGATGCGCGAAAGCAAAGTATGTAGTCTCCACTTTATTATGTCAGCAAAACCTTAATTGATGCCGAAACAAGATACCCCCTCCTTGAGAAATTATCTCTAGCATTTGTCGTAGCTTCACGAAAGCTTAGACCATATTTTCAATGTCACCTCATAAAGGTGTTGACAACCTTCCCCATCAGGGGCATCCTATACAAACCCGAACTATCGGGTAGGTTGGCCAAATGGGCCATAGAATTAAGCGAGCACGATATAACATATCAACCGCAAACTACTATAAAGTTGCAAGTGCTCGCAGACTTCGTCGCCGATTTCAGTGCAGAAATATTGCCTGAAGCAGAGCAAGAGGTGCTCCGTGCATCCACACCCTCCGACCTATGGGTCCTCTATACCGACGGTGCAGCTAGTGCGTTGGGATCGGGACTGGGAATCATCCTCGAAGCCCCTTCAGGCAAAGTGATTCGCCAATCCATATAACACCCCTAAATGACTAACAACGAGGCCAAGTATGAAGCTGTGATTGCAGGATTGAAATTAGCCCTAAAATATGGCGCTCGATGACTCGTCCTACATTGCGACTCTCAACTCGTGGTGAATCAAGTCACTAGGACTTTCCAAATCAAAGAACCGAAACTACAAAAGTACCAGTCAGAAATTCGCAAACTACTACGAATATTTGATGAATGCCGCCTCGACCGATACCCAGGGCGCGGAATGTCGAAGTAAACGGCCTCGCCAAGTTAGCGGTAGCCACCGAAAATATCAACAAAGAAAACGTGGTCACCCTCCTCCATTCCTCGATAGACCAGGTCGAGGTACATTTTATAAACCTGACTTGGGACTGGCGCAACTATATTGTAACTTATTTACAGGAAGGAACGCTCCCACAAGACAAGAAAGAAGCCAAAAAGCTCTGAATACAGGCGGCCAGATATAGCCTCGTGAATTATCACCTTTACAAAAGGACGTTCAGTGGCCCCCTGGCCAAATGCCTCGGACCAAATCAGACAAGGCGGGTACTATAAGAAGTACATGAGAGGCACTGTGGTGCACATATAAGAAACCGTGCCCTCATCAAATGCCTCATCCGCGCGGGATACTACTGGCCCACCATGAAAAAAGAAGTAGCACACTACGTCATGAAATATGAGCAGTGTCAAAAATACGCCCCTATGATACACCAAGCAGGAGAACTGCTGCACTCCGTCACTTCGCCATGGTCATTCATAAAATGGGGGATGGATATTGTCGGACCCCTCCCAGCAGGACGAGGTAAGGTACACTTCCTTTTGGTTTTAACTGACTATTTTTCTAAATGGGTGGAAGCAGATGCATACACTCAAATACATGAGCAAGAAGTTATCGCGTTCGTATGGAAAAAGATAATATGCCTCTTTGGCATTCCCAAAGAAATCATCTGCAACAATGGACCCCAGTTCGTCGTAAAGAAAACAACCGAATTCTTTGAAAAATGGCATATCAAGCGAATACTCTCCACACTATACCATCCCTCCGCCAACGATCAAGCCGAATCTTCCAATAAAACGATATTGAATATATTGAAAAAGAAGCTCGAATACACCAAAGGGCTATGATCTGAACTACTGCCAGAAGTATTATGGGCATACCGCACCACGCCAAAAACTAGCACAGGTGAAACGACATACTCCTTAGTCTACGGGACTGAAGCGGTTATACCCGTTGAAGTCAGAGAACCTAGCCTGAGATACTCCAACGAAAGCGGACCAAGTAACGACGAAAGTAGGTTACAAGACCTGGATGAAGACGAGGAGCGAAGAGACATGGCTCACGTAAGAATGGTAGCCCAAAAACAACAAGGAGAAAGGTACTATAACAAGAAGGCCAAAATACGACCACTCAAGGTTGGAGACTATGTTCTCAAAGCTAAAACACAAGCAGCAAAATACCCTAATGAGGGAAAGCTGGGAACAAATTGGGATGGGCCATATAAAATCACAGCGGCAGCGAACAAATGAGCGTTCCAGTTAGAAACAATGGAAGGAAAACTACTCCAAGACAATTGGAATGTCGCCTATCTCAAATTCTTCTACTTCTGAAAAGAGGCGCCTCCTAAGTCGTACTCTTTTTTCCTCACCCGGGTTTTGTCCCGATCGGGTTTTCTCGGTGAGGTTTTTAATGAGGCGCCAAGAGAGACGCCTTGGGGTCCGAAGTGTTGTTCATCACCCCGTCGATATGATCTCCAGGCCGAGTAATGAAGGGACCGGGTATAGATAGCCAAATCTCTATTGCATGTACAAAGTCAACACGTATTCCCTACAAGAATATAATCAGATCTCCAGTGTATGCACGAAGTTAGCACGTATTTTCTACTATAATATAATCAAATCTCCAATGTATGAATGAAACTAGCATCCACTATACTCCAACAAACAGAATAAAGCGCCACGGGATACTACTTCGACGTCAGCTCGAAAGTAACATCCCAATGGCTAAGGCCATCGACAAATAAACGAGTTCGACCTTGCTTAAATTACGACGGGATACTACTTTGACGCCAGCTCAAAAGTAACAACCCAATGGCTAAGGCCATCGACAAAGAAATGAGTTCAACCTCGCTCGAACTATGACGGGATACTACTTCGACGCCAGCTCGAAAATAACATCCCAATGGCTAAGACCATCGACAAAGAAACAAGTTCGACCTCGCTCGAACTATGCCGGGATACTACTTCGATGCTAGATCAAAAGTAACATCCCAATGGCTAAGGCCATCGACAAAGAAATGAGTTCGACCTCGCTTGAACTACGACGAGATACTACTTCGATGCCAGCTCAAAAGCTAAGTCCATCAACAAAGAAACGAGTTCGACCTCACTCGAACTACAACGGGATATTACTTCGACTCCAATTCAAAAGTAACATCCCAATGGATAAGGCCATCGACAAAGAAACGAGTTTGACCTCGCACGAACTACGACGGGATATTACTTCGATGCCAGCTCGAAAGTAACATCCCAATGGCTAAGGCCATCGACAAAAAGAGGGTTCCAACCTCACTCGAAATAAAATCGGCTTGACAAGCTCGACAAATACCCAGAATGTTATAGAAATTACAAAGATTACCACCGAATCAACAAAACTATTTCTTCATTACAACAAAAAATTACTGGCACCTATCTTTATAATGGGCTCAAAGATGACCTTATAAAAATCATGCGGCAAAAGTAAGTACAAACCAAAAAGTTATGCATCATCCACGGTAGCATACACATCTTCATACCAAGAGTTGGAAGCAAGATGGTTCGCATCATCAGAGTTGATGTCATCCTCGTCGGGCGAAAGAGGGTCGTACCCGCATGCCTCACGAGTTGCATGAGCTTTGGCATGCACATCCTGAAGCTCGGCTTCAGACGCCCTCCCACCAGCACGAAGAGCCTTGTAAACATCAATCTTGGCCTCGGCATGAACCCACAACCCATATAAACGACGAGGCACAATAGGATCGGCTGAAGCACGAGACATAGAAGGTTGTAAGTGTCGGCGTGCGTCTTTCACCCTACGTGTCGCCACCTGCCCGGTCATTGCGGATAACTCCGCCTCCAACTCCTTTACACGCCCCTCGACCCCCGCTACCTTAAGCTCAAATGCCTGGTTCTCCTTGGTCCGTTCCGACCTACAGACACAAAGGGTATCTTCCAACACCGTCACTTCAGAAATAACAGTCACCAATCTATCAGCACTCACACTCAACTCGCCCTTAAGACCGTCAATCTCCGCCGCCTTCATACCCAATTCAGTGGTTAAACTAGCCATCCTTGCTTGCAGGTCGGCATTCTCAGTCATCACCCATATGTTTAACTCAACCTCAACTTCCTTATCCTTAAGGGACGCTTCGAGTTCTATATTACAGGCAACAACTTTCATGAGATCCTTAACTCCTTGACCTTGCGCGCCAATTGCTCTTCCCTCTGTTTAAGCCCTTTACAGAACAATAGGAACTCAGGGTCCTGATGGTAGATGTCAGCCCTCGCACGATTCTTGGTGCAATATTCTTGATATTTAGAGGACTTCTTCCCATAGATGGTCGTCCTCTTCCTTTCCCGGCGCTCGCGTTCAATCTCCATGATAAGGGTCTGGCACAACAAGGAAAAATCAAAACAAAAGGGCAAGCCAAAAATAATAATGCAAACCCAACGACGAAAAGGAAAAGAAAGATATCTACCTGCAAGGTCATGCCGGCAACTTTCGAAGACAAATCTGCGTCGTTCATCGCTATAAGCGCCTCGCTCTCGGGGGCAGCACATAAAGGGGCTAAAACAGACGCCACCTGATCACAATTCGACAACATGTTGTAGTCCCCAGGGAGAACTATATGCCGATCAGAGCCCTCCATCCTGACCTCCATATGAGTATGGCGTTCTAAAAACTCACGAACGTCCCCCAGGTCGACATACAAATCCGAGCCATCGCCTTCGACATGTAGGCCCCCTCCGACGTTAGAAGATGTGCCACCCTTAGCGGAACGCACGGAACTACCTCCTGGGTAAACCCATTTCATTTGAGGGGACCTCCCCGCCGCGATAATATCGGCCATAAATGAGGGCACAGGTGCCGTCTGCGAAGCACTAGTTATGCTTTTACCGGCATCCACGACCACCTCTTTCCCAAGATCCACTCTCTTGCTCTTCCTCAGTAACGACTCGTCCCCATTAGAGAATTCGCCAGTGGGGTGATGGATCGGTACGAAAGAGGTCTCTTCCATTACGACCATATCGCGAGAAGGATCTCCCATCTGTATCGATTGAGCCCGACCCTCCCGAACGAACGAACTCAGTGTAAACTACATTCTTGCAGCAGCAAAAGCCTGTCGAAATGCAAGGACTGGAGCCCTCCGCCTAGAAGCTCCCCGACCTGTTATCGAAAAAGGTTGTATCAATAGGCAACGACATACAATGAACGAGCGATGTAAGGTAAAGCACTTGCCAGATGAGACTCTCGGCCCAAAGCATTTTATGAAAGCATGCCAATCTCAAGTCTCCACTTCATGGGGGAGCAGACGGGCTACCCAATCTCTTATACCTGCAATAGGGTGAGATGGACGTCGCACAGCTGCAAACGAGAGGTAAACAAACACTGAGGTAATTGAAGAAGAAACAAAAAATAAAATAAGTGGCGACACTCACGGTTCTCATTCCATCGCTCCGAGAACCTAGCAGGGTCAGACACGATGTGGGTGGTTCTAACGAAGAAGTACTTGTGCCAAAATTTATGACTCGCTCGGTCGTCGATCCCAACTACCAGTCTTTTTATCCCACGGTGCCTCAAATGCACCACAGTACCCCCGTGGAAGCTGGGTGAAAACAAGTGCAAAGGGTGGTGAACGGTAACCTCACATCCCGCTAACTCCGCATATTTTGTCAACAACGGGAGTATTTTAAGCGTATACGGAGAAAGTTGAGCTAGGTAGATCTGGTAGAACCGACAAAATTCCTCCGCTAATGGAAGAAGGGGGAAGGAATGACCAATCACGAAAGGGTATTCATAAAAAGCACATTACCCAGGCCTATGAGCTTCCACAAAATCCCTTCCGCTGGAACCATATCAACATGGGCCAGGGTGGTATACTTTACACGGAGAGCATTGATATGAACTTTCTCCGTTTCGGAGAACACAGGGATAAGAGTAGGAGGAGGGTCTTTAAGAAAATCACTTCGAGACATAGAGTGTCTCGAACAACTCCTCCACGGTAAGGAAGTTATCCCCTTCCTCCGCCATCATGCCCTCTTCGCCAAAAGGGGCCGCCACAGATAACGGAGTGGCATCAGAAACTCCTTCTCGAGATCAATGTGATCTAGACATTTCTTCGGTGATAATGTGGTAAAGTAACAGAGAAGGCTAAGAACAAACAGAAGGAGAAGAAGAAGCAAAGAAAATGTTAAACACGAGAGAGATATGAAAAAGTAGCAAGCGGTGAAATGGCCAAGAATTTTTGAAAAAACAAACCCTCCCCTATCTATAGGATTGGGTGGCACCGGAATCGAAGTGAAAGACTGTAGAGTGGCACCAGTATCGAAGTGAAAGACTGCAGAGTGGCACCGGAACCAAAGCGACAAGCCGTCAGCCCATGTCTCGAAAAATACGCATAATGATGATGCATATGGAGATGACGTCATTCCCCAATAAGACACGCCACCCCGAGTCTTGTTAAGCACGCTAACCCCCCATTGTTGACCAAGTCATAGCACTTCGTGAAATCAAATTTCTCCACGAAGGATAGACAGTGTCCGCTTATCAAGGACGCACAAAATTGCAACCTCAAGAAGCGGAGGGACTAACTGTATGGGTCCAAATTTGGACGACCACATCCATTTGACAAATACAATGTAAGATGAGATCGTCATAAGTGGGACGCCCTACGAGGGACGACGGACATCGAATAAAGGACGTATAGATGTTGTTGTAGTGTAGGCCCAATAAGGGGATATTTGGAATATTCTCACGAATATCCCTTATGGTGTGTTTTCTAGGGTTCAAAAGGGGGTAACCCTTATATATAGTGGAAGAATATCTGGTAGAGGGGGCTTCTTCATCTGTTTTTGACCTTTTCAGTAGAGAACAAGAATTGTAAAACCTCTACTATATTAAAGATTAGCATTCTCATTGTATGATTACCGGTTTTTTCATAAGATCAACAAATATTTCCCACTGTGTTCATTTGTTTATATCTTTGGTTCTAGAGTTCATTATACTTTGCTAAGATTTAACCTTTTTTTTTTATTGATTTGTTCAAAAAAATTCAAATATCTTTTGAGTCAAAATCAAGCCTTCACTTACCCTCGTCTTCTTCCTTTTCTTTTGCGCTTCTTTTTAATGATGGGAATTGTCATAAACTACAATATCATCTTTCACCTATAATTCTCGAGTTCACAATCCACGCCAAAAATTCTTGTAAAACGCCCATCCTGCTAATACCTTTGTTTATATTTTCGTTTAGTTTTAAACTGTTTTGGTTGGGACCATCACTAAATAGGATATAATGATATCCTAGCAAATATTAGTAGTAAAATACCAGTACCGTTGTTGTCTAACAAATCCTAATTCTTTATTTGAATAGCCACTAGCCAAGAGGTGCATAAATTATGCCACCCCAGGACGATGTGGATTCTTTGAGTCGATTAAACCCATAGTCTTTAAATAAAATAAAATAATATAAAAAGAAAGTTGAAGACAATGTGGTAAATATATATTTTTTTTTAAAAACAACCAAACTTTCATAATCAAGTCATTGTAGGCCTGCATTGAACTTCTACATAATTAATTATCGGAAAAGGCCTAAATATGCCACTGAACTTTCAGAAATGGCTCATCTATGCCATCCGTTAAAATTTTGCTATATCCATGCCATTGCCGTTAAAGAAATGACCCAGATATGCCATTCCTCCGTTAATTTTCAGTTTTTT
>MU691020.1:158176-198676 GCA_026770625.1 Nicotiana glauca
TTTTATTTAATACCAAACCAAATCAAACCAAACCGAGTCGGGTTTTTTAATCGGTTTGGTTTAACTTTTCGGTTTGGTGCGATTTTTCGATTCGGTTTGTACACCCCTAGTTACTAGACATAATGTGATATCAATATTGAGCTCTTTGCTCAAAATTGATAATAGGTGTTATGTAGTACTCAAGTTTTATTTCTTCCATTCTGTTAGACCTCCGAATAAATTGTTTTGTTTTGATTTTTTTATATATATAAAAAAAAAAACTAGCCCTAGTCTCTGCCTAGTGAATTGGCTAAAAAAAAAAATCAGGTTAGTACTGTTTCTATGTGGACAAAAATTAAGGAAACAGCCTATGTTGTCCTTTTAATACTATATTTCTATGATCAAACTATGTCCTGTATTCATGGTAGTAGTAGATACCAGGGAGTTAATTATTACTACAAAAAAGGAAATAGGATAAAAAATTTCGTCCTCCAAGATCATAGTTACTAATCCTGATTGACTAAATAACTGCAATAATAATTATAATTATTATTATAATTATAATTATTATCATCTTTGGTTAAGCAATAACCGGTGGCCTTCTTTGCTTAGAAAAGAACAAACAGTCTACTGTTATTTTTGCAGTTCATTCTTTTAAATCACCATCATTGGTTGATAATTCGGGATGTTTGGTGTAGCCAAAGCCAATCAGAATAAAACGGCGTGATTAATTTTGTTTGTATTATTATATTTTCAATAAAATAAGTGAAAGGGCACCAATTGATTGACTGAAATATGCATTAGTTAAATCTCTTAGTACGTTTATGGAACTAACCAATTGAACACTCAGTTTTCTCCGTCCATCCAATTACATGCATGGACTACATGACCCTACTTGAAGAAAATGATATTTTGGTCTCAAGAAACAATTCAGTAGTCAAAAGATTGTAATTCGAATGATAATATTACGAGTTGAAATATCTGTCTCATAACAGTCATTGTTGTCTAAATGTCTTCTCTACTACCCCATTAACCCAAAAAAAGAAAAAAGGAAAAAAAAAAACATTAGTGTTAAGTGTTCTATTGTGCACTAATTTCAAATGTCATGCATACCAAATTATTAACGGCTAATCACATCATAGTTAGTCGCCCTCCCTTTACAGCCCTATATACTTGTCTCTGTATTTAGAACAGTTGATTTCATGGAAAACTTTTAACCATGAGATAATTCAATACATAGATGACAATACTTCCTCATGCAGATCAACAACTTTGTGATCGATGGATAAACATCACGAATATAAGAAGAAATCACCTAATGTTTTTTGTTTTATTAGGATTTGAGTCCTCCACTTTATTGACCACTAGACCACACCTCGGAGTGCATGTCCATTTCCTATTTTAATACTATTCTATTATTCACTCACGCACTGTCCATAAATAACCCAAGCAAGAAAAGAGCTTCTTACTAAACAATTTGATTCTTGGACCCCGTTTGACCATAAGTTTTGGCAAAGTAAATTTGAAATTTACTTTCAAAACTCATGTTTGGCCATAAATTTTGCTCATATTTTGGCTAAATCCCAAATCAAAAATTTCAAATTTCAAAACCAGCTATTGAGCTGATTTTAAGCCAAATTTCCAAAACTTGGGAATTATATATATGTTTTTTCAAAATAAAGTTGGAAAATATGTTTTGAAATCGTATGTCCAAACACATTTTCATCTTCAAACCAAACTTCACCCAAATCAGATTTTTCAAAATAAATTTGGGATCTATGGCCAAACGCTAGCTTGATTAAAGTATACGTTCCGCCAAGATCAGACAAGAAACACAAGAGACGGAGTGTTTAATTGCGAAAAACTTAATTTGTTTAAAGTAAATGCAAAAGCTATTTTCAAACATAAAACACCACAACAAATTTTCTAATTTCTCCAAATTGATGTATCTTTCCCCAGAAAAAGTCCAAAATCACTCATATAAGCTATCATCATCTTACTTAAGACAAATTCATTAGTTATAAGATAACAAAAAATGTTTTTCAACTCAACTAAGAAACCAAGTCTTTATGACCAAAGGTGGCAACGTAACCTTGCCAACCATCCTTGAATGTTACAAAGTCGTTATGTGATCAAAAGAATGAGAGTATCTTATTGGTTCTCCATAAAAAATATTAGTTTAAAGTTAAACAGAAGATCCTAATCCAACTTGCATCATTGCTCACATCACCTCCCTTATGATCTTGGCCTTCCAATTATGGATTCATTAAATACTTTTTAATAGTCTATTTCATTTTAACTGTTGTTTTAACAATTTCTTTCTCCTTATTGGCATCTGTAGACCCACTCATAGCATCATTTACCCTCTAAACATTCCAAAGAAGACCTAACATTTCTACATCTCCCTCCTTTGCAAATCAAATCCTCAGCTTCCTTTCCCTTTATATAGATATACTTTCCTTTAACTTATTAGCTTCCATTACCACTGCTCTCTCTCTCTCTCCCTCCCTACATCATGAAGTAAATTCCGGTTCTCTTTACTCTTCTCTTCTCTCTCCACATGCACTCTGCCTACATGATGAAGTAAATTCTGGTTTTCTTTAGTCTATTGTTCTGTCGTCCTCTGTTCAAGGTCATGCAGCTAAGTTTGCAGCAAACATCATCCTATAGAGCAGATCGGACGATGAGAACATGCTAGCTGACTCTAACACAACATCAGAACTCTCAGCCAACATACAAAATTTTTCGTATGCATTTAACAATTAACATTTAAATAAATTCGTCTTCAAATTCCAGTATCTCATATTTATTGTTTTTTCCTTCTCAATAAGATTATTTATTAGCTCATGGAATGTTGGAGGCATTGCACCACCTAACGACTTAAATATGGAGGGCTTGCTTGATACCCAAAACAACTTGGCTGATATTTATGTTCTCGGGTAACCTTTACTTTCACTATACAGCATTCTACTAATAGGTATCAATGAACCAAACCACCTGATGACTGCATTTTGCATATGCGGCTGCCCTTGAGAGTAAGCAGCAGCATGCAAATGCATTGCCATCTGATATCAGGTTGGCTTGGTCAAGGTAGTACTTTGATATTTGTAGTAGCTAAGGGTCTAAATTCTAATTCGAGAATGTACATGCTATGATCAAAAAACTTTTATCAGGTTTCAAGAAATTGTACCTCTGAATGCTGGAAGTGTTATAGTGCCGGAGAACACAATTTTATGCATGCAATGGAATTCTCTTATTAGAACAGCTCTGAACAAGATAGCTGTCAATAACATCACCCTTCAGAAGATAGAGGAAGAAGAAAATCAAAAGGTTTACCCACTAAACAAACAGAGTTCCTCACATTTTGAATGTATAATTAGCAAGCAAATGGTGGGAGTTTTTATTACCATATGGGCGAGGTCTCCACTCCTTCCATATATCAGGCATACAAGTTTCTCCTCTGTAGGTTGTGGTATATTTGGCTACCTCGGAAACAAGGTAAAGAGTTGATGTAAATTTCTATTTCTTGATCATAATAGCACATTCCCTACAAAATATACTATAATTATTGATAAACTATAGGAAGCAAGATATAAAATTTGAGTTATTTGCACACGATGCGCCCCCCACCACCAGGGTGTAACTCCATAATCAGAGAATATAACAACAACAACAACAACAACAACCCAGTATAATCCCACTTAGCGGGTCTGGGGAGGGTAGTGTGTACGTAGACCTTACCCCTACCCTGGGGTAGAGAGGCTGTTTCCAAATAGACCCTCGGCATCCTTCCCTCCAAGAACTTCCCACCTTGCTCTTGGGGAGACTCGAACTCACAATCTCTTGATTGGAAATGGGGGTTGCTTACCATCAGAGCAACCCCTCTTGTCTACATAATATATGGAGTATAAATGTACAAAATGGGATAGAAACACAATCATATGCATCTAGTTTTCAATTTACTAACTTTCAGTAATTGATATACAGGGTTCAGTGTCGGTTAGATTTTGCTTGCATGAAACAAGCTTCTGCTTTGTCTGTAGTCACTTAGCATCCGGAGGAAAAGAAGGAGATGAGAGACAGAGAAATGCAGATGCCTCCCAAATACTATCACGCACAAGATTTCCATGTGACTCATTTCAGCATTTGCCAAGAAAAATTCTACAGCACGAGTACGTTTACCTTTTCATAATATTATAAGCAGTCACATTTTTTACTTTGGATTATCATGGTCTTAGCATTTTCCTTTAGAGTTACAGTACCTTGAATCTTGATACAGCATCAGAAGCTAGCCTGCGTTTGATTAAGCTTCCTAGAGGCAAGAAGCAGAGCTATTAACCAGCCCAAGACCCATAGACAGTTGATTAAATGAGAAAATGAACATAAAAGATAAGGGGGAGAGAGATTGTGTTACATGAATATGAACGCTCATGTCAGCATTCGCGCAAATAGTTTCACTTGTCTTTCATAGCACAATAAAGAAGACTTCACTTTGTATAAACTGATTATTACTCCTATATATCAACTTGTGAATATCTTGCAAAGTCTTCTAACAAGTAACAACCATAAGCTGGTTAATATCATACTGTAGATAACTTAGCTAGCTGACATGTCATAGGTACAACAAAGAAGACTTCACTTTGTACATGATTATTATATACCAACTTGTGAATATATTGAAATTATCTTCTAACAACCAGAAGCTGGTTAATCTCATACAGTAGGGTGATTTGGCTAGGAGACCTGAATTATAGGATTTACTTACCTGAAGCCATAACAAGATCTTTAGTCAACGACAGGCAGTGGAGCATCTTATTACAAAAGGATCAGGTACTGTAAGCAAAAAAATAACAATTATAAAGTTCCAGAAAGCATTCAAATATGCAGTAAGTTTGTACTCCTAGTATCACCATTATTTGGAAGTTCACATTGAAAACTTGGAAATATGAAGCTGAAGGCCGAGCTAAGAGAAGGCTGTATTTTCAAAGGTTGGCAAGAGGAAGAAATTGAGTTTGCACCAACATACAAATATTACCCAGATTCTGATGATTATTATGGCTGCAATCAGAACGGGAGAAAGGGAAAGAATCGAGCCCCAGCTTGGTAAGTTGCCAAAGAACATAAGAATTATTTTACCTAAAAGCAAATGGAACAAGCATATTTAATAAAGAAAAATATTCTATAGGTGTGACCGGATTATATGGTTTGGCAAAGGACTGAAGCAAAGCCAGTATAATAGAGGTGAGTTTAGATTGTCAGACCACAGACCAGTACGGGCAACTTTCACGGCAGAGGTCAAGGTTCTATCACCATTATATTAGAGGACTTAGAAGGCCTTGCCAAACAATTTTGAAATCTTTGTGAAGCAGTTCTAAATTTCTGATAATGGCAATAGTGACAGATTATTGTGTATACCAGATATTCCATAACATCAGCAACATTCAAACAAAAACACCAAAAAGAACACAATAGTTGGGAAAAGGAATAGTGAAGTAAAGAAATTAAGAGCCTAAAATTTGAGTCCTAAATAATTAGGTCAATTCGGATTCCTACTATAACATTTTGTTTTATAAGTTTCTCTTCTGTTGGGGACGTAAGGGGACAGCAAGGGGACGATAAACTTTCTGGCTGATTCATTTCAAGCTTTTCTCGAAAAGAAGGAAAAAGAAAAAAGGGATTATGGGAAGGTGAGGCATCCACAATTTTTTTGAAGTACCTTTTAGGAACATGGTAGCTATATTGATCCAGAAAGGGCAATACAAGGTTAAAAGGAAAAATACATGTGGCAACAGAGATTATAAAATACAATGATGAAAAAAAGAAACTATAAAATGCATGTAAATTGTATCTTAAACAAAAAAAAGGTATAGATGTCTTCGCTTGGACAGAGAGTTGGCATATTCCACTTTCAGTGCACAATAGCAGAAAGGGAAAGAACAAACTACTGGTAGTTGTTCTATTGTTGTAGACAACAGAGAAGTTCATAAGATTCACCGACCCTTACCCCTACTAGCACAAATCACTACGCCGAAAGGTAGTCATATAGAAAGACAACCAACATTAAGATTAGTCAATGTTCAGGTCATTGTATTAAACCAAATGTTTAGCACAAGCATAAATGCAAAGAGAACAACACCCAAGTAGCATCTGTTGAACTGAACAAACTTGCACTTTGTTTTCTTGTGCTCAAATTACTGTTTTCCCTTTATTTTAGATTATTATTGTTAGTAGCAGATAATATCAGCTCAAGGGAATTGTAAGAACTTCTTTTGGAGTATAAAAGCTGTTGAGATCCAAACTATGCCAATATCAGTTAACTGTTTATTAACAATTGATATCCTTTTTACCATTCCATTGCCTACTAATGCAAATATAACCAACAATCAGTCGATCAGTATCCAACATCTCAGAAAGAAAGAAACAAAATTTAACTGTTGGAGATACTAGAAAGACTATTCGAGATAAAAAAAACAAATACCTGCAAAAGAACGAACTAAACACTGCAGAGCTTATCAAAGATGAGGAAGCAACTCTTTTACCATTAGGTGCCTATGATGTTGATTATTGAGGAGTAGTGCTTTTAAAGAACTTGGAGAATCAAAATCAACACAGTCAGATTAGGTAACTTATCTTCATAGAATATCATGGATATCCAAAATTTCACTTTCTTGAATCTCAGTAACCCTCTTAAGAACACTCACAATTTACAGTGACCTTATTACTCTATGTATACTTAAGGACCTTACATCACCAAGCGACCTTAAAGTATAGCAAATATAACACCAAAAAGTACAACAACAACAATATACCCAGTATTATACTATTATCCCACACCTGGGGCATAACACTAAAAAGTAATTAAAGAAAAAGCCTCAAGAGTTTGAGCATGCATGGACCATACATTTGGTGTCCTTTAAACCTGTAAATAAACAAAACATAACAAAGTCTTCACTTCTTTTACTCTTGGCAAGAATAAACACTCACAATATGTAATAAGAATAGAAGTGAAAGTGTGAACCAAGGCATCCTACATCAAAAATAAGTTCAATAGTATTGTATGCCAGAGTGGAATCACGAGCGTACTTGGTGTATAACCTTCATAGCATCTTTCCATTATACTTTGCTAGACACCGAACACTTTAAAAGTAGGTGAGAAACTAGCTAATGCTGTCATCAAGAACACTTACAAAACTCATGATTCACAATGATATATATCTCATATATTGTCCGTCTTCAGGGCCCTTTTAAATGAGGCTCCTCCAAAATGCAACTAATCACCCGGAATCCCACATCAACGGCTGAGTTCCTACTTCTTCCTATCATTAGCCTCTTTCTACATAAAGCAACAATATGCATTAAATCAGGCTGATAAGTCCATGATATATGTAATCCGTTCAACATTCATCAACACGCTGATTAATTAGAGTTACTAAATTAGTATTTTGCTTCTCGTATTTCTCCATCATAACGAGATAAAAGCGAATTGCATTGATTTCGTTCACCAAACCTTCATCATGATTCAACAACTGTTAATATCCTCGACAATTTTCTTAATTAGCCCTAACATTGTCTTTACCAATAATAGTGCACTATTATTTCCAAGCAACTTCCAACATAAGCATTTGAAACATTTGAAAAACAATCAGATGTCTATCCATAATTGTAGAGAGAGAGAGAGAGAAATTATGACATCCAAATCTGTTTGTTTCAAATTTCTGATTAAAATGTCAAAGAATTGCAGACTTAAAAGTACACGTTCGTTAGTATCAAAATTCAAATCAAATAGAACAATATCACGAACTGATGTGTGATCGTCTTCATTTAACTCTTTTTTCTTCTTCTGCATCCGCCTTCGTAGTTCGTACCGTGCGAGAAGAAATGAGCTAGCCTTTTGCCTCTCCAATTTCGCCTTTCAAACCATGATTCTAGTAGTGGTACATCAACATTTTAGAGTGTACTACTGTTATGCTAAACTAGAGCGACACATAAAGAAATTCTAAATTCAAAACAATATCTAAACTAACGCGACACCAAAAGAAATCCTAAATTCGAAAACTAAGTTGAAATTAATAAATTAAAGAATGCAAAGGAAAAAAAAGGGCAAAATACCTTAAATCACCTCTAAACTTAATTACTCCTTAACTCCCTTAACTTGGCCTTTTGAAATTCATTACCCCTAGACGCTGATATGGCAAAAAAAAAATGGGTGCACTCGTCTGCCACGTGAATTTTTCTGTATACGTGGTTTTTAAAAAAAAATAGAATATATTTATACCTTTTTAAGAATATTACTTTTTTAGATAATTTTTTTAGAATACAATTTATAATTAAACTTGTATAGAACTACATTATTAAATATTTTTATTTGGCCAAAATAATAAAGTTTTAGTTAATCTTTTTTGAATTTTGACCTGAAAATAAATATTTATACAATTGAAATAAATAGTCAAGACATCTAAAAAGTTATAAAAAATACATAGTTTGAAATTAATATCCTTTTATTATACTGCAATTGTACACTCTTTTTATTTCTTCTTTTGATGCAATGACTATTTATTTCAACTGTATATTTTACCTTTCTAGGTAAAATCTGTAAAAAAAAAATATATTTTTAGAGCACCTTAATTTAGAGATATATAAAATATTATAGCCAAAATAATTAATTTTAAACTACGTATTTTTATAACTTTTTATATGACTTAACTATTTATTTCAATTGTATAAAGCTTTATTTTCAGGTCAAATACAAAAAAAGATTGAACTAAAACTTTATTATTTTTGGCAAAATAAAAGTACTTAGCCTAAATAATGTAGTTATATCCAAGTTTTATTATAAATTATATTCGAAAAAAATTATCTAAAAAAATAATATTGTTAATGTACATGTAAATAGACAAGCATGAAACACAACAAGTAGAGATGAAATAAATACTGTATCTAACATGATCCTTCAACAAATTGTTGACGATTAATTTTGACCCTCATTCTACAAATTAATTTACTTACACTTATTAATTTTCAATAAATATGTTAAAGATATTTTCTAAACTCTTTTTATAAAATTAAGTAGTTAATGGTGTTAATTAAGAATTTAGTAGCTACAATTATAAATAAATTATATTTACTATTTACTATTTTTGAAATTATTAAAATAATCTTCATGTGCATCACATAACCTTATAATTAATTTAACAATTTATTTCTCAATTTTTTGGCAACATAGTATATTATTTCAAAATAAATCTAAAATTAGTGTAGTAAATAGGAAAATAAAGATTGAGTTTTTGGGGAAAAGTTGTCTCTGACCTAATTTCTCTCCGTACAAGTGCGACTGCTGGAACAGTAACACAGTCAAGTGTCTATGGCTACTGATCCATCGTCCGATGGTGGAAAGCCACCGGACCACCTCCAAACGATACCCCTTTAGAACCAACATAAACTCCAATAAACTAATATTCAAAATATCTCATTGATAGCTATAGATGTGCAAAATGGGACAATTTTCAACGTAGCAAACAACCAACTGGTTGTTCAAGATGTAACCTCCCTCGATTTCGGATATAATCGAACCATTGAAAACATAGGAAACTCCGCTTCAGAACCACGTCACTCTCCCAACCACAATTTGCAAGACCCACAAGTGTCCCAAGTAATCGCGCATGGAACTCAAGATCAATTCCAATTGATTGGAACATATATAAAGAGTGTTTCTAGATTGCCCAAAGGACATTGCGATGGCAAAAATACCACAACAATTCAAAATACTAACTTAACAGACTCTCAGATAACAGTTGTTCAAGGAAATGCTTCAAAAGACTCCATGCATAAATTGGAAGGGACCTCTGTTCGACGGTCCTCCCAAAGTGAAGTTGAAGGCAGTAATCAAGGATTTCTACACAGAAATAATACAAACAATAATGATCATGCCCCTGGTGTTAACTCTCTCCACCAACTGAAAGAATTGGACGCACGGGAAAAACCAGTTATCTATACACCTACCCAACACCAAATAACCAATGCCAAAAATACCTTACCAAGAATATCAAGAAATTTTGACAAACCTGTTCCTCTGATAACCAATATCCAACCCCCAGTAACAGCAAAATGCCAACCAGCACCAGTAACAAAACACAACCAAATCACTCAAACCCATGAATAAAACCATCAACCAATACACATGCCCTTTCACCCCCTGCAGTTAAACAATCCTATGTCACCAAACTAAGATCTAGACACAAAGCTGAACTTGAACCAACAGCCTTCACTCCTCCCAGAATTACTACTAAATAGAGTTAACCTACTATTATTTTCATTAGGAAAGATTATATGGTCAATCTTGCAGCTAGATGTAAATGTACAATGGTTGGAAAGTTTTCAAGCACAATGCCTAGGATGGTGTCACGACCATAAACCCGGACCCGGTCGTGATGACGCCTCTCATGAAGACAAGGTCAGCCAACTATTCCCAATTCGAAGTTAAACAGCTAAACAATAAGAAACAGTCTAAAACATGATTTAATAAAACTAAGTAGCATATAATATCATAAGAATGCGAAAGTACAACCCAAACACAGCCCTAACAGGGGTGTCACTAGTCATGAGCATCTATAAGTCATATACAAGTCTACTACGTCTATACGCTAGTACAAATGTCTAAAAATAGATAGAAATGATAAAGGAGGAGAAACATGGGACTGCAGATGCCACGCAGCTACCTCGTGACTTCGAATGTCCGCCTAAAGCTAGAAGGATGAACACTCGGGAGTGGAACCAGACACGCCTGAATCTGCACATAGGGTGCATGGAGTAAAGTGAGTACTCCAACTCAGTGAGTAACAAATGTAAATAAAGGCTGAAAGCGAAAAATCACGTAAGGCACAAGACATTCTATAATGAAGCAGTAAAACCATTTGAAAACAGTAAACCAGTCAAGAGATAAGTAGAAATCCTTTTTCAATAAGTAAGCAGGAAAATGACAGGCAATTAAGGAATAATAAACACATAGAAGTTTTTCCCTTGGGCACAGTATCAACATCTGCCCATATCGCAACATCTCAGAACAATAACAGCCCTTCGGGCTCAATCTCACATCATACTGAGTGTCTGTGCTCACTGGGGTGTGCAGACTCTTGGAGGAGCTCCTTATGGCCCAAGCGCAATATCAAGTCATCTCGTGGCATCATCACTTGGCCCTCGGCCTCATATCAATCAAGCCACCTCGTGGCATACATATCTCAGGCCCTCGGCCTCAAATCAGTATCAGTGTTTCCTCACAACATAGGCCCTCAGCCTTACTCAGTCAAAAATTCTCACAAGCCCCTCGGGCAATAGTAAAACAGTATTTCTCAGCCCAAACATCATTTAAAATATCATTTAAGTAGTAAAAGGGAGTAAACATGGTTGAGTATAAAAACAGTGGAAAATAACATGACCGAGTTGAAGTATAAAGTTAAAATAGTGAGTAAATATTAATAGAAATCCCAGAAGGGTTCAAATAGTTGGCACGAAGCCCAAATATGTCATTCAGCCCAAATAATGATGATATAAAATGGATTTCAGTCAAATACGCGCTAAAATCATCAATCGGGACGGACCAAGTCACAATCTCCAATAGTGTACGACCCTGCGCTCGTCATCAAGCATGTGCCTCACCTTAATATAGCACTACAATGTGCAATCCGGGGTTTCAACCCCTCATAACATCATTTACAATCATTACTCACCTCGAATCGGTCAAATCTCTAGCTCGCGATGCGTTTGCCCCTCGAATCGGCCTCCACTCACATCGAATCTATCCAAAATCAAAACAAGGACGTCAAAATAGGCTAAGGGAATGAAGTCCAAGCGAAAACAATCAATAAATGACACAAATCCCAAAATTACCTAAACCCAACCCCCAGACCCACGTCTCGAAATTTGATAATTTTTATACCAATAAATTCCTTATCTTCCCACGAGTTCATGCATACCAAAAGCGAAGAAATATGACCTCAAATGGTCCATCAAATCCTCAATCAAAAGTCTAAATTTTCAAGCCCTAGTTCTTCAATATTTGGCTTAATTTCCATGATTTACTAGGTGGAATTTGCATTAGAATCGAGTTTTAAGACCAAGAATCTTAGCTCCAAGTGATTCCTTTTGAATCCCTCTTCAATCCCCTTAAAAAAACTTCAAAAACGACCAACAATGGAAGAAATAAACTTAACCCTCGCGGACAAGACGACCTTTTATACTTTCTGGCCAGGCCTAATTTCCTTCATCGCGATCGCGGGACTACCTTCGCGACCGCGAAGCACAAATCCCCACTCCCACAAATTACTCTATGTAAACGTGAGAAATACCTCACGAACACGATGCTCAAGCATCTAAACCTACGCGATCGCGAAGAACAACTTCCATTCAAGACCCCTGGTCCACTTAACTCTAGGCAAACGCGACCTACACTACGCGTTCGCGATCAACAACTTCCTCACCTCAATGTGACCGCGACCCAACTTTTGCGAATGTGAAGAACAACTGGACTTCCCCCTCAAAACCTTCTATGCGATCGCTGGAGCCCCTACGCGATCGCGAAGAGGAATTTTCTGCAATAGCCGAACCTGCAAATTCTGCAACATCCCAGGGCATGAAATGGTCTGATTGACCACCCGAAACTCACCCGAGGCCCCCAAGACCTCAACCAAAGGCATTAACATATCCTAGTACCTTATTCAAACTTGTTCCAATCATCCACACTTCAAACAACATCAAATCATCCAAAACACATCCGATTCAAGCCTAAGTTTCTAAAAACTCCTGAATTTCGCTTTTGATAAAAAACCCAACCAAACCACGTCCGAATAACTTGAAATTTTGCACACACAACCCAAGTGACACAACGAAGCTATTGCAACTCTCGTAATTCCATTCCGACCCCTATATCAAAATCTCTCCTACCAACCTGAAATCGCCAAAATATCAACTACGCCAATTCAAGCCTAAATCTTCTCCGAACCTCCAATACACATTCTGATCACACTCCTTAGTCTCAAATCACCTCCCGAAGCTAACTGAACCATCGAAACTCACATCCGAGACCTCTAACACATAAGTCAATATCCGGTTGACTTTTCCAACTTAAGCCTTCCTAAAAGAGACTAAGTGTCTCAAACCTTACCAAAATTATTCCGAATTCGATCCGACCAACCCAATACCACAAAACACGGATAAACCAAGCATACAGAAGCAAAAATAGGGGAAACGGAGCGGTAACTCATGAGTCGACTGGCCGGGTCGTCACATCTTCCCCAACTTAAACAAATATTCATCCTCGAACGAGTCAAGAAACATACTTGAAGCCTCAAACAGGTGAGGATAGCTGCTCCGCATCTCCCACTCGATCTCTCAGGTAGCCTCTTCCACGGGCTGACCTCTCCACTGCACTTTCACCGAAGCTATATCTTTTGATCTCATTTTTCAAACTTGACTCTCCAAAATAGCTGCTGGATCCACATCATAAGTCAAATCACCCTCCAACTGAACCGTGCTAAAATCTAGAACATGAGATGAATCTCCAATATACTTCCGAAGCATAGAAACATGGAACACCGGATGCACACTCGACAAGCTGGGTGGCAAGGCAAGTTCATAAGCCACCTCCCCAATCCTCCGAAGTACCTCAAAAGGTCCAATGAACCACAGACTCAACTTTCCTTTGTTTCCAAATCTCATAACACCCTTCGTGGGCGAAACCTTCAACAGAACCTTCCCACCAACCATGTAGGACACATTTCGAACCTTCCTGTCAGCATAACTCTTTTGCCTCGACTGTGCTGTACGAAGTCTCTCCTGAATCACCTTCACCTCATCTAAAGTATCCTACACCAAATCTGTCCCCAATAGCCTAGCCTCACCGGGCTCGAACCAACCAACTGGAGATCTACACCGCCTCCCGTACAAAGCCTCATATGGAGCCATCTAAATACTTGACTAGTAGCTGTTGTTATAAGCAAACTCTGCAAGTGGTACAAACTGATCCCATGGCCCTCCGAAATCAATAGCGCAAGCGCGTAACATATCCTCCAATATTTGAATAGTGCGCTCGGACTCCGTCCGTCTGAGGGAGAAAAGCTGTGCTCAACTCAACCTGAGTACCCAACTCTCGCTGAACAGACTTCCAAAACTGGGAAGTAAACTGAGTGCCCTAATCTGAAATAATGGAAACTGGGACACTATGCAACCGAACAATCTCCCGGATGTATATCTATGCTAACTGCTCTGAAGAAATAAGTAGTACTGATAGGAATGAAGTGCGGGGACTTGGTTAGCCAATCCACAATCATCCAAATAACATCGAACTTCTTCAAAGTCCGTTGGCGCCCAACTACAAAGTCCATAGTGATCTGTTCCCACTTCCACTCTGGAAATCCATCCGCTGAAGCAAGCCATCCGGTCTCTGATGCAAATATTTCACTTGCTGACAATTGAGACACCGAGCTACAAATCCCACAACATCTTTCTTCATTCTCCTCCACCAATAATGCTGTCTCAGATCCTGATACATCTTCGCGACTCCTGGATGAATAAAATACAGCGAGCTATGGGCCTCCTCCAGAATCAACTCCCGAAGCCCATCTACATCACAAATTTGGCCCTGTATCCTCAACACCCCATCATCTCCAATAGTCACATCTCTGGAATCTTCATGCTGAACTCTGTCCTTAAGGACAAGCAAATATGGATCATCATACTGGCGCTCTCTAATGCGCTTATATAAAGAAGATCGAGAAGCAATACACGGCTGGGCTCTGAAATATCCAACCTCACAAAACAATTGGCCAAAGACTGAACATCAACTGTAAGAGGTCTCTCCCCAATAGGAATGTATGCCAAACTCCCCATACTCACTGCCTTTTGGATCAAAGCATCGGCCACCACATTGGCCTTCCCCGAATGGTACAATATCGTGATGTCATAATCCTTAAGCAACTCCAAACATCTCTGCTGCCTCAAATTAAGACCTTTTTGCGTGAACAAATGCTGAAGACTGCAATGATCAGTGAACACCTCACAAGATATGCCATATAAGTAATGCCTCCAAATCTTCAACACGTGAACTATGACAGCCAACTCCAAATCATGAACGAGGTAGTTCTTCTCATGGGGCTTCAACTGATGAGAAGCATAAGCAATAACTCTACCCTCCTACATCAACACGCAACCAATCCCTACTCTTGAAGAATCATAATACACGGTATATAAACCTGAAGCTGATAGCAAAACCAATACTGAAGCTGTGGTCAAGGCTATTTTGAGCTTCTGAAAACTCTCCTCACACTCATCTGACCATACAAATAAAGCACCCTTCTGAGTCAACTTGGTCAAGGGCGATGCGATATATGACTATCCCTAAACAAATCGGCGATAATAGCCTGCCAAACCAAGAAAGCTGCAAATCTCTATGGCTGAGGACGGTCTGGGCCAACTCTGAACTGCCTCTATCTTCTTTGGATCAACCTCAATACCCTCACTTGACACCACGTGTCCCACGAATGCCACTGAACTGAGCCAAAACTCACGATTGGAGAACTTTGCGTAAAGCTTCTCCTCCCTCAATCTCTGTAACACAATTCTCAAATGCTCCGTGTGCTCCTTCTAACTACGTGAATTTACCAGAATATCATCAATGAAGACTATGAAAAATGAGTCAAGATAATGCTGAAACATGTTGTTCATCAAATGCATGAATGCTGCTCGGGCATTGGTCAGCCCAAAAGACATAACCAGGAACTCGTAGTGACCATATCTGGTCCTAAAGGCTGTCTTAAGAATATTCGAATCCCTGATCTTCAACTGGTGATAACCTTAATGGAGATCAATCTTGGAGAACACTCTTGCTCCTTGAAGCTGGTCAAATAAATCATCAGTGCGAGGCAAAGGATACTTGTTCTTAACTGTTACCTTGTTCAATTGTCTATAATCAATGCATATTCTTATAGTGCCATCCTTCTTCTTTACGAACAGAACCGGCGCGCCCCAAGAAAACACACTAGGCCGAATGAACCCCTTATCAAGGAGTTTCTGAAGCTACTCCTTTAACTCCTTCAACTCCCAGGTGCCATACGATACGACGGAATAGAAATAGGCTGAGTGCCCGGCACCAGGTCAATACCAAAATCAATATTCCTATTCGGTGGCATGCCCGACAGGTCTGCAGAAAATACATCATGGAAATCCCTGACAATTGGAACAGAATCAATACTCGGAGCCTCAACTCTGACATCCCTCACAAAGGCAAGATACTAAAGACAACCCTTACCAACCATACGCCGGGCCTTCAAGAAAGAGATTACGCTACTAGGAACAGAATCAATCACAGCTCACCAATCGATCTGTGGCGCACCCGGTATAGCCAATGTGACTTTCTTAGCATGACAGTCCAGAATAGCGCGACATGGAGATAGCCAATCCATGCCCAGAATGACATTGAAATCCATCATACTCAATAATAAAAGATCCACTCGGGTCTCCAAACCCCCAATAGTCACCATACACGACCGATACATGTGGTCTACAATAATAGTATTGTCCACCAGGGTAGATACATGAACAGATAAAGTAAGAAACTCACAGGGCATACCCAAATAATGAGCAAAGTATGATGACACATAAGAAAAGGTTGAACCGGGATGAAATAATACAGAGGCATATCTGTGGCAGACTGAAAGAATACCTGTAATAACAACATCTGAAGTGATAGCATCAGGTCTGCCTGGAAGAGCATAGAAACGGTCCTGAACGCCCCCTGATCGACCTCCCCCTCTAGGGAAACCCCTAGTTACTGACCCCCACCCCTAGCTGGGTGGGTGGGTGGTGGTGGAGCAACTGTCGCTAAAGCTGATGACTGGCCCCTCTGCTGGGATGAACTAGCAAAATGATGAGGACTCTTCCTCTACATATGGCCCATCTCTCCACACTTATAACAACTCCCAGGTGATGGAGAAAGGGGACTGATGGGAACCCCTCGCACCAGAGTGATTAGCAAATGCACTCGGCATAGAAGAGCCCTCAACAGATGGAGCACGAGATGAGATCTGAGCTAGAAAGGCACTAAATAATGACTGGCCCTGATGAGAACCATGATAACCATGGCCTGGTGATGCCCCATGATAACCTAGGCGAGTTGACTGACCATGTCAGAACTATCAGCCTATGTCGTGCTGAAATTAGCCCCTCGAAGGAGCACCATTGTAACTACCAAATCCTCGAGGCCTCTCGGCCTCCCTCTCCTCTCGCTCCTGGCGACAAACAAACTCAATCTCTCGGGCAATATCCACAACCTCCTCTATTGTATCACCAGTCACCCTCTCTCCGGTCATGAGAATATGAAGCTGATAAGTAAGACTATCGACAAACTTGTTAATCCTCTCTCTATCTGTTGGGACTAACTAGATGGCATGACGAGCTAACTCAAAGAACCTCAACTCATACTGTGACACAGTCATCTCCTCCTGACGCAACCACTCAAACTGTCTACGCAGCTCCTCTCTGCGAAACTGCAGCACATACTTCTCCAGAAAAAGAACAGAGAACTGCTGCCAGGAAAGGGGTGCTGCACTAACAGGCCTACGCCTCTCAAAATCCTCCCACCAGGTGAAATCAGCTCCTAAAAACTGATAAGTAGTGAAAGAGACCCCGCTGGTCTCCAGAATACCGGTTGTACAAAGCATCCTCTAACACTTGTCCAAAAAGCCCTGGGCATCCTCGCTCTCTACTCCACTGAAGGTCGGAGGCTGAAGTCTACCAAATCCCTCCAACTTACGCTGCTCATCCTCTGGCATGGCAAAGGACTACATAGTCCTGAGCAGCTGCAACCGACTGAGCTGGATGTGCCCCCAGCGTCTGAAGTCCCTGCACGACCTGCTTAGGTGTGCGAGCGGCAGGAGTTTGACTGTTGCCCCCGGCTTGAGAAGTAGATGCGGCTGAAACCTCCTGAGCTAGGCCAGTGCAAACTGATAAGATCTGAGCCAAGGCCTTCTGAAAACCCGAAATCACAACAGGCACAACTGGTGCCTGAGCTGGTGCTGTTGGAGTGTCCACAGCTAGGACCTGGTTCTGAACTAGGGCAGCTGGTGGGGTGCTGCCCTCGCTGCTCAGCCTCTACCACGACCACGTCCGCGTCCTCGGCCTCTAGTGGCCTCGGCTAGTGGTACTGGTGGTCATCCACCCTGTCTGGTAGCGCGTCCTCACCATCTGTGAGAGAATAGAATAACAGAAGTTTAGTACGTGGATCAAAAATTCGCACGATAAGAATTTCAAGAATATGAAGTTTCCTAAAGGTTCTACAGTCTCTCGAGGATAAATACAAATTTCTCTGTACCTTATAGTAGGCTATATAGTTGATATTTACACCTTAATTGCTCATGCTTTGTTGTTGTTTTATAAGGTAAATTGCCAACAAAATGCTTTAAATAGTATTATTTGGTTTCGCAGGAAATATTTTATGTGAGGAAGCAACATGAAGTATTTGGAGGCAATAATGTGAAGAAAACACCCACTCAAGAAGTACCCTAACACAAAGGAGAAAAAGAAAATGACTGGACAAAAGTCCACCGCGACCGCGGTGGACCGCGGAGCAGAGCGCGGAGACAAAACATAAAAAAAATAGACTGGGCAGTGTTCATCATGGTCGACCGCGGTGCACACCGCGGACACGGCCACGGTGAACTGTTCACGAACCTGATAATTTGGGGGCCAAAGTGTCAATTCAGGGAAACTTTTGTAAAACCCTTATAAGTTGTATAAGCTCGCCCAAGATAGAGGAGGCTTGTTTTTTAGATTACTTTTGGAGGAGGAACAAGTGTGAGAGATCACCCAAAAACATTATAGTTCTTTATCTCTTTTATTTTCTTGCAATTCTTCCATTATGAATAATTTAGTAGTTTTCTCTTACTTTGTTATGAGTAGCTAAATACTCTAATCTAAGGTTTTGATGAAACCCGTTGGGGATGACTTGGTTGTTATATTAATATAATTTTTAATTGGTTGTTAATCTCTATTTGTTCATCTATATTTTGATTGTGGTTAATTGAAAGGTCCCTCAATTATCTTCCCCTATTTAGTATGTATCTGCTTGAGAGAGAGTGCATATTTAAGTAATTGTATGAACAACATCACTCCCGGAGTATAGACGAGAGTCATAACCGAGGCTTTAGAGGTTGGATTAGAGATAACAATACCTCGGGTGCAATCTAAGTGAACCGTAATGGGAATCTAGCTAGTGTAGCTTGAGAAAGTGCGTCTAGTAAACTATTATAATTGCTTGAGAAAGATTTATGATAGCTGGAGCATTCACGGTTGATGGAGACAACTAAGTCACAGTTATAAAACATATTCAACCAAGAAAATCAACAACGGGGGAAACCATTACCTTAGACCTGTGAGCACGTGATTTTTGCCCTATATATGAGTAGCTCCCAAAATTCAAACAAAAAATGATTTTTTTCTTTATTTTTACAATTTTTGAGAATTTTGTGTTAATTGTTTGCCTGTTACTTATGCATATTAAGTCATACAAAAATACAAAAAATATGCATTTGCATTTAGTAATATAATTGCACATTTTAGTATTAAGTAGGTATCAATTCATTTTAGAACAAAAATTAAAAAAAAATTGCAAAAAAAATTAGCTTTTGCATTTTAATTGATAATTGTTGCAATTTTAAAAATAATTTTAGAAGTTGATTAGGTTTGTTTTAATTTTCACAAAAAATTGGAAAATACAAAAATCAAAATATAATAATACAGAAAATACAAGATGAAAATATAAAATAAAAAAATACATAAGATAGAAATTAAATACAAATAAAAAAGATGTAGGTTATTAGCTTTGTGCTAAATCAAGCCCAATTTGTTTCAGTACCCGCCCAGGCCCCAAAAAAATTTCTCCAACCCGGTCCAGCCTTGTATCACCCAAAACAACACCGTATAGGTATCAGTCAATCGTGACCATTAATTTCCCTGATCCAACGGTCATTTTGATTTGGTTTCTTTAAAATCAAACGGCGTCGTTTAGGGTGCGTAGAATCTGAGTCGTTGAAATGATTTTATCCGACGGTTGGGGGCGATTGGCATTCTTTAATATAGCAAATACACAAAAACTTAAAAATTTTAATTCATTTCATCAGCTTCCTTGTCTCTATCCCAAACGCTAGCCGCCATAAAATCCCTCCGACTCCCGCCGCTACACCAAAGCCTATCAAAAATACACCGTAGAACCACCTTAAGATCCTCTTTCCACCCCTACAGTTGGTTTCCTTCAAACATTTCCTTATCCGTTCAAATTTTCAATTTTATCTCGCCGGAACCCTAACTCAGGCGAGTGACACTTCATCCAAATAAGCCCAAAATCATACCAAACCATCCCCTTACCACCCTTATCACTGTCGTAAAGGTTTTAAGCCCTGAAAGTCAGTGGAGCGGCTCAAATCGTAAAATTAAAGTGCTCCAGTGACCAAAAATTCAAGAAAAGTTAAACGCCAAAACCCTTGGACGCTGGAAAACGGGGTAACTAAAAAAAAGAAAAATAAATGTCCGAAGAGCAAAAAAAAAATAATAATAAAAGCTAAGTTTTCCTTTCTTTCCTCTTTTGTTTTTCTGTTTCTTGGCTTGTTTGTTTCTTTGCATGTTCTTTCTTTATTGGTATGATTAGTTTACTGATTAGGGTTTAGCTTTTTAATAGGTTGATATATTTTAGTTTTAGGGCTAAATAGATTCTGATAATTTTCAATATGATTTTTATTTGTTTTTGAAATTAGTCAATCTGGTTAATTGTTAGAGTTGATTGTTGATTAGTTGTCTTTGGTTATAGCTGTTAATTGATAATCAGTAATTAGTTAATCTGGTTCTTAATCGTTTTGATAATTCAATAATTAAATTATGATTAACCTTGATAATTAGGCTTATAATAGTCTGTTAGTTAAAAATAATTCAGGGTCTAAAGGGTGAAAGTGCTCGGTTACTTAGTAAAAAACATTTAAATTGCAGGGGTATTTTGGAAATCTTAAAAAGGGCTCTTAGTAAATCTGATTTATATTCAGGGGTAGTTTGGGGATACAAAATGGGATATTGGTAATAAAACTAATGAAGTAGGGGTAGTTTGGGTATAGGAAAAGGGCAATAGGGTAACTCTTTAAGTGAGGTAGGGGCAAATAAGAACATACACCAAGATAGAATGCTCCAGATGGGGTAATTGGTGTGATTCTTCACAAATAAGGGTAGCTAGTTGAATAACTAATAAAAGAATAAGGGTGTAACTGAAATAAAAGGAGCCAAATCATAAATTCTGAAAATATGAAATTCCCTCCATTTTCAAATCTATAAATAGGCATCTATATGCCTCATTTTATAAGTTTAGCAATCTGAAATTCCTCTCAAGTAACTTCTGTTATTCTGCTATTCTAGATTCAAACTTCCAGAACTCATAATCTCAAAAAATCCAAAACATTAGAATCACTGTTGTATTGATCTTCCTAGTCAAACTTTCATCTACGAATTGGTTGTTAGATATCTCCAGAAGCTGTTCTAGTTTATATTTGAAGTCTGAAGTTGATTCAATTGGTTTCTATTGCCTATTTGCTGGATTGATCATTTTTGAGTATTCCTGGGCATGTTCTGGAGTTGTTTTGAGGCTAATCACTGATTGTTAGTTGCTGTTAATGTTCGTTTGGTTTAGAATCTCATCGATTTCTATTATTTTTCCAGGTACACATTTACTTCTATTGCTGTTCTGCAAGTTCAATGCAACAAAATAAATTTGGCTGTCGTTTGAATCTGTTGGCATTATATCTGTTCTAATATCGTTAGATTAGTATAGATACAACATTAGATATGAAATTTGTATTCGATAGGATTAGCAATTTTTTTTATTGGACTGTATAATTTGGACTGTTTCTTAGACTTTTTGAACAGCTGGACTTTTATTAGTAGTACTTAGACTCTAGGATAATGTCATATGGTTAGTTTAGATTTCATTTGATATAGTATGTAAAGGAGAACTAAAAATAACTTGTTGACATTTGTTCGTCAATTTTGTTTTTTTACTTCAGTTCGTTTTTTTGAAATCAGAACTAAAAATAATAAATAAGTTCATGTATTAAATCAGATCAGCTATCATTTAGGTTAATTATGAAACAGTGTCATCGTATTACAATGAAATGCAATAGCTTAAAATACTTTTATTATAATTTACATGTGTTGTTTAGAAGTTTGATATATAAAAAGGGTAAATGAATTAGTAATCAAGCCTTTGGATATACAAATAATCACAAAGAAGTATAATGATACTGTTGTTCCGTTATTAATAGATACACATGTATTCTCAATTAGACAGTTTAATAACTGATATGTTTATGAATATCGGTAAAAAATCAAATAGTTTGAACTCATGTTTCATCAATGTTCTCATCTAAAATACATAAGTTTGTTAAGTAGTAAATAGATCATTAACTGAAATCAATCGTTAGTAGAATTGGCCTGAATTTAAGCATGTTAGTTTAATTAATAAGAAAAATTATCTCCATTGTTTCATCTTATGTAGAGGTAGATATTATTTTGTTAAAGTTAACATTCTTTAAGCCCTGAATTAACGTGCAATTTATATACAATTAGAAGTATAATCATGGTCATGGATTCATTTTATGAGTGGCCATTATTGGCTTTTGTTGTTAAAATTCTAGCAGGCCCAAAGGGTTACTGCAATATATTTGAAATTTAAGGCCCAAAGGTATCTTGAAATTTAGTTGATAATCAAAGGAATAAATACATATAAGCAATTAGAAATATAGAAATTAAGCCATAAATATAAATTGGATTCTTAATTAGGTAGCGGGCTCAAGCTAAAATGTGTTTCCTTTTGTTTGGGTTCGGACTTGAATTGGGAGTTCAAATTTATACTCATGGATTGATTGAACTTTAGAGACGAAAAATAGAAAAACATAGTTGCTCTAGGCTTGGCCTTTAATAAATTAAAATGGGGACGAGCCTCGCCAAATCAAATACACAATTGCAGGGCCCTCATTAATTACTTACTAAAATACTTAGTATTCGGGATAGGCCGTTTAGCGAATTTCACGGTCTTCCCAAAAGATAACAACACGTTAGCTGCTTTAGGCGCAATTTTTAATAATATTACTTTCCTAATACGGGTGTGCATTTCATGCAACCCAAATCCAAATCCGAAAACATCAAATGAGAATATGTCAAAAATTCGGGTGCATTTCATGTGACGTGATCCGAAAACATGTCCTTAAACGATGTTCACTTTCTTAAAATAAAATAATTTGATAAAAAAGCGGTAATTAACTCTAAAAATGCACAAATAGGATAACATGTTTTAAAATTAAATATTTTAGCCAAATATGACAGTTGAGCGACCGTGCTAGAACCACGGAATTCGGGAGTGCCTAACACCTTCTCTTGGGTTAACAGAATTCCTTATCCAGATTTCTGGTTTGCGACTGTTAAACAGAGTCAAACCCTTCCTCGATTCGGGATTCAAATCGGTGACTTGGGACACCATAAATCTCCCAAGTGGCGACTCTGAATATTAAATAAAACGAATCCCGTTTCGGTTGTCCTTAAATTGGAAAAACTCCTTTATTACTATATCTCTTCCCGAGGTGTAGTAAAAGCAGAATAAAATCTTTCTTCGGAAAAAGGAGGTGTGACAAGACCTTATTCCAATTATATACAAAGCAAGCTTAGTTAACTTTCAGCTGTTATTTATTTTCAGTTTAGTTGTTAGATATATCATCAATTGTGAATCACAAAGTTTGGGGAAATTGATTCTGTAAATTTAGCAAGTCCGACAAAAATAATTGATAGGTTAATTCTCTATGGTTCGACTCTAGGCCTAATTACTCAGAATATATTTGCTAGGTCCGTGTGTCTTTTTATAAGGCATATTTTGGCGTTATCAAATTTTGGCACCGTTGTCGGGGAATTAACGGTGTTATCAATTACAATTGAAAAGAAGTACAAAATTTCTTAGTGTAGTTAGTTTTCTCTATACCTAATCTTTTTATTGAAATTCTAACGTTTGAACTCTTGTGAAGTTAAGGTGTATGCCTAGAAATTCTTCGAGGACCGGATAACTGCTAGAAGGACTCTCAGACCCCGAGAAAACATTCAGGGCATTGAACCATACCAACAAGAGACTCCAACAATCACAACAATCACACATGCTCGAATTTGATATGGGTGACGTAGACAACGTTGTTGGAAACATTGGGGATCCACCAGCAAACCCCAACGTAAGAGTAGTGGCACCTCTTTTGCCCGAAGCTGCACTTTATGACTGGGCACAACCCATAGCTGATAACTTGGCCACTGCCATAGTTGTGCCCGCAATTTAAGTGGAGACCTTCCAGATAACCAACAATATGCTGCATCTTCTACAGAATAAAGGATTGTTCTCCGGATCACATATTGAAGACCCTCAGCAACACCTAAAAAATATTCTGTCAATTTGTGTGACTTAAAGGCAGCGAAATGTGACCTCGGAAGCTATGAAGTTGTTACTGTTCCCATTCTCTGTGACTGGGGAAGCACATACTTGGCTAAATTCGCTCCCTATCAATTCCATAGTCACCTGGGTGGAATTAGTCAAGCAGTTCCTGAATAAGTTCTATCCGCCCAACAAGATTGCAAGACAGATTGATGAAATATTATAATATAAGCAACAGCCGACCGAGTCCTTGCAAGAAACTTTGGAAAGATTTAAAGGGATGCTAGTGAAGTGCCCTCACCATGGCATTCCAGACCAGATGCTTGGCTAGAGATTCTACATGGGGTTAGCTGACAATCTAAAGGCAAACGTTTATGCTTCAGCTGGCGGTGCATTTTTTAGTAAGACATTCACCGAGTGCAAAGTCCTTTTTGACAAGATGTCACAAAATTCGGGGTGGATGACTAGATGTACAACACTGGCACCCATAGTGAATTCAGTTCCTCTTGACCCAAATAATTCGCATGCAAAGAACATGGACACACTCATGACCCAGATGAGCATATTGGCAAATAAGATTGATGAGATGGGTACAAAACATGTGCACATTATTGATACAAAAAATGCAGGACTGTGTACTCCTTATATTAATTAGTCTTATGTGTGTTCATGGAGCGGAGAAAGAAAAAATCAAGGGGCAAGGGAAGATATGAATTATGTCAACAACTACGGGGGTCAGAGACAAGGAGGACAACAGTGGAGACCGCCACAAAATCAGCAGTACAGGCCAAACATGCAACAGCCTGGGGGTATGCACCCTCAAGGCCAATTGGTGCCAGTGCCATATCAGAGACCACATGGCTATCCACAGCAAAATAAAAAACAATTAACATATCAACCACCTCCTCAACAGTAAGATAACAACATGGTGGAAATCAGGGGTATGCTTCAGCAACTCATTGGGACAAATAATAAATTGCAGGAAAAATTGGCAATACATGATTCAGCTATAAAGAACATTGAAACACAGTTGGGACAGTTGTCCATGGCTTTAAACAACCGCCCTCAGGGAACCTTGCCTGCAAACACAAACATAAACCCCAAGGAGCAAAACCCAAATTAGTTGATGGCAGTAAGTCTGCGAAATGGGAGAGACCTAGACAGAGAACAAGAAATTATACAAGCCAGCAAGGAAAGTACGCCAGCCGCTCCAGTTCCATTAGAGGTGGATGAAACAACAGAACTTACTGAAGTGGTGGTTGAACAGAGTAATGAGGAAAAAAGCAAAGAAAAGATGAATGAGCAAGCTGCATAACATGTGGCACCTCTTGTGCCAGAAAATTCCAACAGGGAGAAGCCAGCAAGAAGTGCATAAAGGGTGATACCTGCACCCTTCCCTCAGATACTTGGGTAGCAAAAGAAGGAAGTTCAGTACAAGAAATTCATGGAGATGCTACGTCAAATTCAGTTGAATATTCCTTTGATGGATGCCTGAGGGAGATGCCCGGTTATGCCAAGATGATGAAGGATCTAATGTCACGAAAGTTTGATTTTCATGATCTTTCCACTGTGACTCTGACACAGACCTGCAGCGCAGTAGTAACAAGACCGATGGCTCAAAAGATGTCTGATCCAGGTAGCTTCTCTATTCTATGCACAATTGGGAGTTATGCCTTTGCAAAGGCATTATTTGATTTAGGAGCCAGCATAAATCTGATGCCACTGGCAGTGTACACCAAGTTGGGCATTGGCAGAGCTAGACCGACTTCGATGTTGCTACAGCTGGCTGATCGCACGGTGAAAAGGCCAACTGGTATTCTTGATGATGTGTTGATGCAAGTGGGGAAGTTCGTATTCCCTACAGAATTTGTTATTCTGGATTGTCAGGTAGATGAGGAGATACCTCTCATTTTGGGTAGACCGTTTTTGTCCATTGGATGAGCATTGATCGATTGTGAGACTGGGGAATTAAAAACGAGACTGAACAATAAAGAAGTCATATTCAATGTTCAGTAATCTATGAGGAGACCCAACGAATATGCTAATTGCTCTTTAGTGGATGCAGTAGATGTGACTCCTGCAAGAGGACGACGCAACCCTGACTGTTAAAGATCCAGTAGAGGCATGTCTGAAAAATTTAGAAAATATGGATGGTGAAGGGTTAGCTAAACGGGTCATGGCACTTGAAGGCCAAGGATTCTGGACAAGGGAACCTCAGTTCGAGTCCCTTGAATTAGAAAAAAGGGCTACACCTCTAGCAAAGCCATCAATAGAGGAACCACCCAAACTGGAGCTAAAGCCACTCCCAAATCGCCTCAGGTATGTGTTCTTAGGCCCTGATTTGACCTTGCCTATTATTATATCATCCGGTTTGCTAGATGTGCAGGTAGAACGACTCTTACAGGTACTGCAGAAAAACAAGATTGCCATTGGCTGGACCATGAAAGACATAAAGGGTATCAGCCCAGCCTTCTGTATGCATAAGATTCCCCTGGAAGAGGGGCACACACCCTCCAGAGAACATCAGCGAAGGCTGAACCCAAACATGAAAGAGGTTGTAAAGAAGGAAGTGATCAAATGGTTAGATGCGGGAATCATCTTCCCCATCTCTGAGAGCAATTGGGTCAGCCCCGTCCAATGTGTGCCGAAAAGAGGGGAATGACTATTGTGCAAAATGAGAACAATGAGTTGATCTCAACTCGTACAGTCACAGGGTGGCGGATCTGCATGGATTATCAAAAATTGAACTCAGCCACCCGGAAGGACCACTTTCCCTTGCCTTTCATTGACCAAATGTTGGACAGGCTGGCCGGGAGATCGCACTTCTGTTTCTTGGATGGTTATTCGGGGTATAATCAAATATCAATAGCCCCCAAAGATAGAGAGAAAACATCCTTCACCTGCCCGTGTGGAATTTTTTCCTTTCGGAGAATGCCTTTTAGGCTTTGCAATGCACCAGCAACATTTCAACGGTGCATGTTAGCCATCTTCACAAACATGGTGAAGGACATTATGGAGGTCTTTATGGATGATTTCTCCGTGTTGGGAGATTCATTCAAAGACTGTCTTCAGAACTTAAGAAGAGTGCTTAAAAGATGTGTGGAGACAAATTTAGTGCTCAACTGGGAGAAGTGCCATTTTATGGTACAAAAAGGAATAGTCCTGGGGCATCGAGTGTCCAGTAAAGGAATTGAGGTCGACCATGCTAAGGTTGACGTGATTGAAAAGCTACCACCGCCCAATTCAGTCAAGGTGGTGAGAAGTTTCCTTGGACACGCCGGATTCTACCGACGATTCATAAAAGATTTTTCCAAAATTGCTAACCCATTATGCAAACTCCTTGAAAAGGATCAGCCCTTTGTGTTTTCTAATGATTGCAAGTTGGTATTTGAGGAACTGAAAAAGAGGTTGGTGACTGCACCCATCATTGTTGCACCTAATTGGGAGCAACTATTTGAGCTCATGTGTAATGTAAGCGACTATGCCATAGGAACAGTCTTGGGGCAGGGAAAGGATAAGCTGATGCACCCGATTTACTACGCAAGCAGAATGCTAAGCGGTGCACAGCTCAACTACACTATGACGGAAAAGGAGATGCTGGCAGTGGTGTTTGCTTTCGACAAGTTCCGATCATATCTGGTTGGCTCTAAGGTAATAGTATACACTGACCATGCAGCTCTTAGGTACCTGATTAAGAAGAAGGAGTCTAAGCCGCACCTGATTCGTTGGGTGCTGTTGTTGCAAGAATTTGATCTCAAAATTCGTGACTGTAAGGCAACAGAAAATCAAGTCGCTGATCATCTATCGCGACTTGAAGGAGCTGAAAATTAGTTAAGGTCAAAGAGATTCTAAAAACCTTTCCAGACGAGCAGCTGCTCGCAGCTAGTCTTGAAGATGCGCCATGGTAAACAAACTTTGCAAACTACCTGGCCTGCGATATAGTTCCCTATGACCTTTCATCTGTCTAAAAGAAAAAGTTTCATCGTGATTGCCGCATGTATTATTGGGACGAGCCTTATTTTGTTTAGAATATGTGTTGATAATATTATCCGGGGGGTGTCCCCGAGATAGAACAATCTTCGATTTTGCAGGCCTATCACGCATCAGCATACAGAGGACATTTTTGAGGGGTCAGGACAACTACGAAAGTGCTAGAGGCTGGATTCTTTTTAGCCAATAGTGTTTAGAGATGAGCACCTCTGGATAAAGGGCTGCAATGAATGTCGGTGGACCGGGAACATTTCCCGTCACAATGAGATGTGTATGAACCCGATTCAAGAGGTAGAGGTATTTGATGTGTCGGGGATTGACTTCATGGGTCCCTTCATCAGCTCATTTGGCAATAACTACATACTTGTTGCTGTGGATTATGTGTCTAAATGGGTAGAGGCTGCAGTGGTTCCCACTAATGATGCAAGAGTGGTGGTAGGATTCCTGAAAAAGAACATATTCACTCGATTTGGGACACCTAGAGCGATCATCAGTGACGGAGGCACTCACTTCTGTAATAGAGCCTTCGAGAAATTGATTGCAAAATATGATGTACGCCACAAGGTGGCTACCCCTTATCATCCACAAACCAGTGGGCAAATTGAAGTGTCCAACAGAGATATAAAGAGTGTACTAACCAAGACTATGAATGCCACACGCACTGATTGGGCAAAGAAGCTTGACGATGCACTCTGGACCTATAGGGCTGCATTCAAAACACCAATAGGTATGTCACCATACAAGTTGGTATTTGGGAAGGCCTGTCACCTTCCTGTGGAGCTAGAACATCGAGCTTGGTGGGCACTAAAGCAATTGAACATGGATCCCAATGCAGCTGGACAAAATCAACTGACAGAGTTGCATGAGCTGGAAGAATTCAGATATCAAGCCTTTGAAAGCATGAGGCTCTACAAGGAAAGAATGAAGAAGCTGCATGACAAACACATTGTGGACAGAGATTTCAAACCCGGTGACAGGGTATTACTGTATAATCCAAGGTTGAGATTATTTTCGGGTAAGTTAAAGTCCCGATAGTCAGGACCATTTAGAGTGGTGCAAATGTTCACAAGGGGAGCTGTTGAGATGGAATTAGAAGATGGGACAAACAAGTTCTCATTAAATGGGCAAAGGTTGAAACATTACCTTGGAATAGCTGAAGAAAAAGGGGATACAGTGGTGAACAATTTGAAAGAACCCCATTACGCGAATGTGGAGTGATGATCCAATACTTGCGCCGTGCCGCGACGTTAAATCAGGCGATGCATAGAAGGCAACCCACGAATGTGTTGTAAATTGTAGTATGTAACTTCATGTATAAAAACCGAAAAAAAACAAATGTTGCCAGCCCCGCGACCGCGGCCAGTACCGCAGACAACACTGCCTCAGGCAAAAAAAAATCCCCCGCGACCGCGATGAGTACCGCAAAAATCACGGGAGGGTTCTATAGTTCACCGCGACCGTGGCGAGGACCGCGAACAACACTGTCTCAAAATATTAAATCCCTCCACGACCGATATGGACCGCGGTCTATCGCGGGGGGGGAGGGGTATACCAGGTAATGTATTTTTTAAAATTTTTTAATTTTTTCTGTTTTTCTTCCTTTTTCTTTTCTTCTTCTTTTAATTTTAAAACAATCAACCCCCTACCCCTAAACCAAAACACCCGCCCCTTCCCCAAAATCCCCAATCTCCCTCTCTCCCTAAACCCTAACTCTCATCTCCATACTCTTCTCTTCTCCTTCTTCCCTCACAAGACCCCTCACCTTCTTCCCCTAAGGTATGAGTTCTGACCCCCCCCCCCTTCCCTTTTCTTTCTATATTTTGTTGTTGTTATGCTAGTTCACTTTTGTTATAATATAGTATTGTTGATAAGATTTCTTGTTTAGCTTTTTCTTCTTATTTTCTAGTATAATTTCGTTTTTGTTGGCATATGTTGGTAAAGGAGCTGTGTATTGAATGTTGAGAGGGTGTTGTTTATGGGTGATTGTTTGTAGCAAGTGTGGGGTGTGTAGGTATTGTGGATATTTGAATTGGGGAAGTTTTCTTGATTCCCATGGGCCATGTATATGAAGATAATTGCCTTGCCTACAATGTGTTTGGGAAATTGCCTCAATGGAGATATAAGGAGATGTTGTGACATGGTTGTGGTGAAGTCTGAGTAATCACCTATAGTCACACATTTTGCGCCCGTCCTAATAAGCGTTTCTTTGTTTTGACAGGTACTATGAGTTCATCTCGTAAGAGATGAAACATAGGGTCCTATGCTAGTGGTCCAGGAGGCTCCTCACGAGCTAGGGGCCATGCTAGTGCAACCCAGTTCGCTAGCACTTGGTTCATATCTCAATCAGCGGAGACAAGGTACAATCAAAAAGCTACTAAGAAGTTGCTCCATGAGGTCCATATCGATCGGACGACATTGGAGAAAGAGTGCCCAAATATGTTTAATGAGTTAAGGAGGTGTCAGCCGGACATATTCTTTGAGGTTCCAGAGGAGGTCAATATTCAGCTAGTGAGAGAGTTTTATGCAAACTTGCCACAAAATGAGAATGGGGTTGTGACTGTGTGCAACACCTGGGCTAATACTTCTATAGAGGTCATCCGCAGAGCGTATTGCCTCCCAGCATTCACGGGTGACGATCATTACATGATGTCTCATCGCCCGAGGGTTGACTGGGACACACTTCAGGAGGTAATCTGTATACCTGGCATCATGTCCAAATGGGTAGTACAACCGAATACTCTACACTTATAGTCTCTTACTTGGGAGTCAAAGTGTTGGCTCACTATCATCAATACCCGTCTGCTACCATCCAGCAATACCATTGATGTGAATGGGCCAAGGGCCGCTATGATCTATTGCATTATGACTCACCAAGGGTTTGATGTCTCCCTAGTCCTCCATGATGAAACGTTCATTAGATTGCCTGAGCTAATCAAGGGCTACTACTTCCCTTCGCTGGTCACCCGACTGTGCTGCCTTGCTAATGTCCCTGAGAACATTCGAGTTGATGGGAAATTACCTCTGAAGGCTCCTTTTCGGGCAAAGAAAATTGGATTTGAGGGAAGAGAGCCGGTGCCAGATAGTGATGACTCTACTGATGAGTCTGATCATGATGCTGGGGCTGCTGAGATCAGAACTCCTCCGAGAAGGGACGAGGAAGGACCATCACAGCCACGCCAGAGCACTCTCATGGCATCTTTGGAGCAGGAGATGACTGGGTTGCGGACATCTATCGCTGACTTGGGTACCCGTATTGATGCGGTGGCTGACCGACAATTGAAATCGGAAAAGAAATTCATGGACTGGTTGAGAGCTCTGGGTCGCGCCTGCAACGTGAACCCAAACACAGTTTTCGATAAAGAGTGATCCTTCAGGGAAGTTCCTTTACCTCACTGCTTTCTCTATTGTTAAGCCATGGGGATCTTCGTTTTAAGTGTGGGGTGGGGGAGACTTCGTTGTATGTTTGTACTTGTAAAAAAATTAACTGTTTGATGTTTTTGGTTTTGTTTTGCGTTGATTGTTGTGGTGATAGAGTAACAGCTCATTAGGAAAGTTAAAATAGTAAGTGACTTGTCCCGAAGATGGATCTCTTTCGGCGGGGTTCTTGAGGGACTAAGTCGAGAAAAAAAATGGAATATAGAGATTCTTCCTAATGACGGATCCTTTAGACAATTTTCTTGAGGGAAGTAAGTCTAAAGAAAATACCAAAAAGATTTTTTGTTTTGTTTTAGGTAGTGTAGTAACTCCCCCTTGGTTTTTCTTTGGGCCACGGTTCTTTTCCAAGGGTTTAGCTTAAACCGGGTATAGGTAGATTTTTGTTTTTTTTTTCTTGTTTTAGGTTAGGATTAATGGGCAACGAGCTTAAAATCGAAGAAGAAAAACCTTTAGCATTTTTACACCTGAACACGATAGATGCTAGAGTGTAGAGCTTAGCTTCAAGGGTCGAATCTTGTTTAAGTGCCTTAAAAATTGTATGTTTGTACCTAACTTGAACACTCAAAAGAGAATGTCTTGATAAAATAATCCGGAGTGAGTCATGTGCCATGTGTGTGTGAGTGTTACTGTATTCCATGTTGTACATTCGATTCCTAGAACTTGCCCTGTGTGTTTGTAAAACGAAATAGTGGCTTCATTCAGTTTTAGAAGTGATATAAGCATTTATTTTTTGATCTTGACATATAAAGTAAACCCACCTGAATGCATTACATCTTAGTTAACCCCGTTGAGCCTATAAGCCTGTTTCTTTAGCAACCACAATGTGAACCTTACCCAATTGTTTGAATAGCCTGTTGTTTGAACCAATTTTCCTCTCACTAAGCACTAGAATGGTATTGAAAATATGCAAAAGCAAAAGTGTGGGGTAGTGGTTTAGTTTTTGAAGTGGAACCATAAAAATAGAGAAAAGGTGCAGAATGTGAAGCATAAGAAGAGAAGCACCACGAAAAAATTAAAATAAAAATAAAAAATAAAAAAATATAATATATTATATAGTGATTAATAAGTGGTAGCTTGTACACATTGCACCTAATGTATGGGGATGTTTAAATAATTATGGTGGAGTATTGGCTGACAAAAAGATGAGCTTAAAGTTTAATGTAATTGTATTAAAAGTGCTTAGGGAGGCTAGTCACTATATTCAAATATATCCTACCCGTCCCTTAGCCTACATTACAACCAATTAAAGTCCTATTGATCTTAGACTGAGTGGGGCTCGATTAGTCGAGTACTACACTATGGGCAAACCTATGGTGCATCTTTGTGGCATGTAAATGTTCTTTTTGAGAGTGAGCGAATTCTGTCTATTTTAGTTCCAAGTTGTTATCACTATCATTATATATGGAGCTACTCTCTCGTGTTATGTGAGGGCATGTGAGTCACAAAGAAAGAGTACGTCTTGACTCTTGTATAAGAGTAGTTTGAGTAAGTACGAATGTTACGTGATACGAAAGATTTGATTCTTGAGGTAAAGTTTGCTCACTAGGTGTAACTTTTGTAAAATGTTCATAGTGTGAGTCGTTGAGGGAAAAGCTTAGGGAAGGAATTTTTGATAGAGTGTGGTGAATTGCTCGAGGACTAGCAATAATTTAAGTGTGGGTGTTGATAGTAGGCTATATAGTTGATATTTACACCTTAATTGCTCATGCGTTGTTGTTGTTTTATAAGGTAAATTGCCAACAAAATACTTTAAATAGTGTTTTTGGTTCCGCAGGGAATATTATATGTGAGGAAGCAACATGAAGTATCTGGAGGCAATAATGTGAAGAAAACACCCACTTAAAAAGTACCCGAACACAAAGGAGAAAAAGAAAATGACTGGACAAAAGTCCACCGCGACCGCGGTGGACCGCGCAGCAGAGCGCAGAGACAAAACACAAAAAAATAGACTGGGCAGTGTCCACGTGGCCGCGGTGACTTTTTCGCGAACCTGATAATTTAAGGGCCAAAGTGTCAATTCGGGAAAACTTTTGTAAAACCCTTATAAGCTGTATAAGCTCACTCAAGATAGAGGAGACTTGTTTTTTAGATTACTTTTGGAGGAGGAACAAGTGTGAGAGAGCACCCAAAAATATTATAGTTCTTTATCTCTTTTATTTTCTTGCAATTCTTCCATTATGAATAATTTAGTAGTTTTCTCTTACTTTGTTATGAGTAGCTAAATACTCTAATCTAAGGTTTTGGTGAAACCCATTGGGGATGACTTGGTTATTATATTAATATAGTTTTGAATTGATTTTTAATCTCTATTTGTTCATCTACCTTTTGATTGTGGTTAATTGAAAGGGCCCTCAATTATCTTTCCCTATTTAGTATGTATCTGCTTGAGAGAGAGTGCATATTTAGGTAATTGTATGAACAACATCACTCCCGGAGTATAAACGAGAGTCATAACCGAGGGTTTAGAGGTTGGATTAGAGATAATAATACCTCGGGTGCAATCTAAGTGAACCGTAATGCGAATCTAGCTAGCGTAGCTTGAGAAAGTGCGTCTAGTAAATTATCATAATTGCTTGAGAAAGATTTATGATAGCTGGAGCGTTCACGGTTGATGGAGACAACTAAGTCACAGTTATAAAACATATTCAACCAAGGAAATCAAAAACAGGGGAAACCATTACCTTAGACCTTATTCTAATTATATACAAAGCAAGCTTAGTTAACTTTCAGCTTTTACTTATTTTTAGTTTAGTTTTTAGATATATCATCAATTGTGAATCATAAAGTTTGGGGAAATTGATTCTGTGAATTTAGTAAGTCCGACAAAAGTAATTGATAGGTTAATTCTCTGTGGTTTGACTCTGGGCAGAATTACTCAGACTATATTTGCTACGTCCGTGTGTCTTTTTATAAGGCATAGTTTGGCTTTATCAGTACAGATTCGCGAGACTCTACTAAATCTGCTCATGACTCATGAGACCTATGTAACCTAGTCTCTAATACCAACTGTCACGACCCTAAACCCGGACCCGGTCGTGATGGCGCCTCTTGTGAAGACAAGGCTAGCCAACTATTCCCAATTTAAAGTTGAATAGCTAAACAACAAGAAACGGTCTAAAACATGATTTAATAATACTAAGTAGCAGATAATATCATAACAATGCGGAAGTACAACCCAAACACAGCCCTAACCGGTGTGTCACTAGTCATGAGCATCTATAAATAGTCATACAAGTCTGCTAAGTCTATGCGCTAGTACAAATGTCTAAAAAACGATAGAAATGATAAAGGAGGAGAAACACGGGACTACGGACGCCAGGAAGCTACCTCGTGACTCCTAATGTCCGCCTGAAGCTAGAAGGATCAGCACTCGGGAGCGGAACCAGACACGCCTGAATCTGCACACAGGGTGCAGGGATTAAAGTAAGTACTCCAACTCAATGAGTAACAAATGTAAATAAAGACTGAAAGCGAGAAATCACGTAAGGCACAAGGAGTTCTACAATGAAGTAGTAAAACCATTTGAAAATAGTAAACTAGCCAAGAGATAAGTAGAAATCCTTTTTCAATAAGTAAGCAAGAAAATGGCAGGCAATTAAGGAATAATAAACACATAGAAGTTCACCCCTTGGGTACAGTATCAACAAATCCGCCCCTCGGGAAACATCTCAGAACAATACCAACCTCTCAGACTTAATCTCACATCATACTGGGTACCCGCACTCACTGGGGATGTGCAGACTTTGGGAGGGGCCCCTTACGGCCCAAACGCAATACCAAGCCATCTTGTGGCATCATCACTAGGCCCTCGGCCTCATATCAATCAAGCCACCTCGTGACGTACATATTTCAGGCCCTCGGCCTTAAATCAGTATCAGTGTTTCCTCACAACATAAGCCCTCGGCCTTACTCAGTCAAAATTCTCACAAGCCCCTCGGGCAATAGTAAAATAGTGTTTCTCAGCCCAAACATCATTTAAAATAACATTTAAGTAGTAAAAGGGAGTAAACATGGCTGAGTATAAAAAGTGTGGAAAATAACATGACTGAGTTTAAGTATAAAGTCAAAATACTGAGGAAATATGAATACAAATCCTCGAAGGGTTCAAATAGTTGGCACGAAGCCCAAATATGACATTCAACCCAAATAATGATGATAGCAAATTGAATTCAGTCAAATACGCGGTAAAATCATCAATCGGGACGGACCAAGTCACAATCTCCAATAGTGTAAGATTCCATACTCGTCATCAAGTGTGTTCCTCACCTCAATATAGTACTACGATGTGCAATCCAGGGTCTCAAACCCTCAGAACATCATTTACAATCATTACTCACCTCGAATCGGTAAAATCTCAAGCTCGCGATGCCTTTGCCCCTCGAAACGGCCTCCACTTGCGTCAAATCTATCCAAAATCAGAATGAGGACGTCAAAATATGCTAAGGGAATGAAGTCCAAATGAAAACAATCAATAAATGACACAAATTCCGAAATAACCAAAACCCGACCCCCCGACCCTTGCCTCAGAATTCGATAATTTTTACACCAATAGATTCCTTATCTTCCCACGAGTTCATATAATACCAAAAAGTTAAAAATTTCGACCTCAAATGGTCCATCAAATCCTCAATCAAATGTCTAAATTTCCAAGCTCTAGCTCTTAAATTTTTGGCTTAATTTCCACGATTTACTAGGTGGAATTCGCATTTGAATCGAGTTTTAAGACCAAGAATCTTACATCCAAGTGATTTTCTTTGAATCCTTTTTCAATCCCCTTGAAAAAGATGCAAAAACGACCAACAATGGAAGAAATAAACTCAACCCTCGCGGACAAGACGACCTATTAAACTTTCTGCCCTGGCCTAATTTCCTTCATCGCGATCGCGGGACAACTTTCGCGATCACGAAGCACAAATCCTCAGCTCCCACAAATTACTCTATGCGAACGTAAGAAATACCCCACAAACGCGATGCTCAAGCATCTGACCCTACGCAATCACGGACCAACGTCCGCGTTCGCTAAGAACAATTTCCATCCAAGACCCCTGGTCCATTTAACTCTATGCGAACGCGACCTACACTATGTGTTCATGATCAACAAATTCCTCACCTCAATGCGATCACGACCCAACTTCCGCGAACGTGAAGAGCAACTAGACTTCCCCCTCAAAACCTTCTACGCGATCGCGAGAGCCCCTACGCGATCGCGAAGATGAATTCTCTGCAAAAGCTGAACCTCCAAATTTTGCAATATCCCGAGGCATGAAATGATCCGATTGACCAGCCGAAACTCACCCGAGGTCCTCGGGACCTCAACCAATGGCGTCAACATATCCTAATACCTTATTCAAACTTGTTCCAATCATCAAAACACTTCAAACAACATCAAATCATCCAAAACACATCGGATTCAAGCCTAAGTTTCTAAAAACTCCCGAATTCTACTTTTGATAAAAACCCAACCAAACCATATCCGAATAACCTGAAATTTTGCACACACATCCCAAATAACACAACAATGCTACTGCAACTCTCGGAATTCCATTCCGACCCCTATATCAAAATCTCACCTACCAACTGGAAATCTCCAAAATATCAACTTCACCAATTCAAGTCTAAATCTTCTAAACCTCCAAAACCCATACCGATCACACTTAGAAGTCTCAAATTGACCCCCAAATCTAACTGAACCATCAGAACTCACATCCTATTTCTCTAACACATAAGTCAACGTTCGGTTGACGTTTCCAACTTAAGCATTCCTAATAGATACTAAGTGTCTCAAACCTTGCCAAAATCTATTTGGATTCGATTCGACCAACCCGATACTACAAAACATGGATAAACCAAGCATAAATAAGTAGAAATAGGGGAAACGAAGCGGTAACGCATGAGACGACTAGCCGGGTCATCACAAATGGAAACTATTAGAAGAAACTTTGCTCACTTCAATCCGAAGACTGTCTATATTGACCTTGACAATGAATATGATCATGTTACTATTTGGACCAGGAAAACCATGTACATTCAAGGACAAGTGATGAAACTTGACGCTTGGACTCCTAACTTTAAGCTAATTGAGGATTCCCCTGTAGTTCCCACATGGATTGTCATTCCTGAGTTACCTTGGCATTTATACTATATGGAAATTCTTAATGATTTTCTTTCTCCAGTTGGAAAAGCTTTACACCTTGATTTAGCACCATTCCAAAAAACTTGAGGAAGTGTTGCAAAAGTCAAAATCCAAATCGTTCTCACAAAAACAAGACCTCACCATACTTGGTTAGGATTTGGCGAGAATAAGGACGTGAATGGCCATGAATAATGGCTTGAAATTCAATATAAAAACATAGCAAACTACTGCATATATTTTAAGCACTTGGATTACATAATGCATGCATGCCCAATAAGCGCCAAAGAAGAAGAAACCAAGAAGAAAAAAGAAACTATTGGAGCGGTATCTCTCAATGAATACCAAAGCAACCACAACAATGAGGTACCATCAACATCCAATATCAACCAGATAACTCAGCAACCATAAGGGAATCAGAAATCAAAACAAGGCAAGGATTCCAAAACAGGAGAAAACAAGCAACCAAAAGAAAACAAAAAATAGGGGTCTACTCCTCAACAGATGACTGGCAGACTCAAAAGAAAAAATATTTCAGAGGGAAAAATAATAAGAAGCAGCAAAAAAATTACAACCAGGAAATAGGGGTGTCCATAAAAATCCGAAACACCGAACCAAACCAAAAACCAAACCAAACTGACCAAAAAATTCGATACTTTTTGGTTCGGTTTGATTTTGGTTTTGAATTTTAAAAATTGATCAAATTTGGTTTGGTTTTGATTTTAATCAGAAAAAAATTAAACCAAACCGACTATAGGAGTATCTATTTTAAATTTATTATTACACCTACATATATGTATATTGTTATATAAAGTTTAAATTTTTTAATGGTAAATGTTAATAGTTTGCACTTTTAATATAGTTCTTTACCTTTAAATTCTATTTTGATTGGTAGTTTTATTTTGTTTAGTGTAAGAATTCATTTCGTATTTAAAGTAATATATTTTTAATTGAGTCCTTAAATTATTCATCACTATTTGATTCAATTATCATCAATATATCCTGGTAAATAATAGATTTCTCAAAGGGCAATTGATTTGATAGTGTTACATTAAAAATGTGGTTACCGGAATATGTGTTTGGTAGTGTATACCTTATATTTAAGAAAACATCGACAAATAACCGAAAAACCAAAAAATAGACATAAACTAAATTGAGAAAAACCGACTTAATTGGTTTGGTTTGGTTTGGTTCTAATATTAGAAAAACCGACTTACTTGGTTTGGTTTCTTTTTAGGAAAAAACTGATCCAAACCGAACCATGAACACCCTTACCAGGAACAATCATCTAAGCAACAAAATATGCATGCCACTAACAATGAGACCATAAAAACCATCCAAAATAGGAACACTACTCAACAACTTCAAGCTCGGCTTACAAACCAACAACAACCCACAAGTATGCCTTCTGAATCCCTAAAATCACCTCCAGTGACCTAAAGAGAGGTTCTGAACATGTTCCTCAGAACCTTGTATCCCCATCCACTATCCCTACTTTTTTGAACTCTTCTTCTGAAGTTTATGGAGGAAAGGAGATTGGTCAGGGAAAACATATAAGTATTAGTACTGGGGATGCTAAAGGGGTGGGGCTTCCTCGTGTTTTGCATACGTGTGAGTTAGTACTAGTGAATGACCATAGGAATGACCTTCATACCCCTGCTACCACTAATCAAGCAGTTGCAGATTTGATAAAGGACTACATGGAAATCAATATTGCAGCCTCAGACCAACCTAGTGATGTATCAAAGAAGATTAGGGGGTAGGTCTTACAAAATATGATTTCTTCATTCAGAATCATAGCTAAAATGGGAAATCTTCTCTGGAAAAGAAAGGAGTACAAATTACGGCAATAGATGTTCCAACTCACACTTCAATAGGAATGAAGAAAGGGAATCCACGATTGAATGGGTACAAAGGAGATTTAGCATGAAGGAAGAGTTGTCAAGTCATCCTACTGGCCAAGCATTGGCCATTGTTGAAGTTGATCTGGTGAAGCTTTCTGTTGGTGATCAGTATGGGAGTGTTCAGGTACTTGATAATACAATGAGATCTCCTAAACAAACAACAGCAGGGAAGATACTACAAGGCAATGGAACAATTACCTCTAGTTTTAAAACTAATCCTAGTCTACGTGATGTTTATAATTTACAGTTCAAAGAAATACAAGAAGATATGAAGAAAAAGAAGATGAATACTAGATTATTGAAAGAGGATACAATGAAGTCATAGTTGACCACTTACGCTAGCAAAACGACACTTGGGCAAAGTAATAATGCCATACAAATAGTTACTCCTGTTAGTGAGGATCCTGGACTGTTGGCTGGGAAAACATCCAGTGTAACAAGTGGAATTTTTGCTAAAGGCATCCTTGTTAATAATAGGCGTCAAATGGAGTTAGGAATGATAGCTAAAAATTATGAACCAAACCCATTGGCTATACAGGTGGTAGATGACGGGCAGTTTGAAGAGGAAAATTGGGATG